>JBAJNP010006358.1:0-25791 GCA_036877545.1 Yasuhikotakia modesta | reverse complement strand
TTGAGTCACACGTCGTACACCTGACGGGATTGTGGTGAAAGCTTTTAAAACGTCTGCACATAATATATCTTGGTCTTTTTACTTCAATACTTTTATATATAATTTATATTAAATTACCCTGGTATCATTAGCTTAAAAAACAACATTTACACGCGTTGTTTTTCATAGTAAAATTGGCGGGCTTTACGTCAGGTAAATTACGTACACGTCCCGAGCTGAGCACAGACCGCAAATCTGTACAAAACCGACTGAATAATGTCAGTTTTATAAACCTACACAATAAAACTCACTATAGATAAATAAAAACCTAACGAAAGTGTGATTTATGGGCTTGTTTTGAGAGCAACGTCACGTATCGGCGAGCCATCGGAGCGTCGAAACAATATTACGTCACGAAGCGCCGCTTGCCGAAATCACGTGACCTGGCGAGTTTTATATAGGCGCACCAAAATATTGAATAAATTAAAAAAACATTATTTTTAAAGTTTTATGACACTAGTTATTTGTTACTGTCATAGGGTTCCAGTCACCAATGTAATATGCATAATAATAATAAATATAGTGTTTTAATTATATTTACTTTGTACAAACTCCTCTGAACAGAAAAGGTGGACGATCTTGTACAAGCAAGTTTTCAGCAACATTTAGACGTTATTATTCAACGAAAAATATGCTGTATGTGGTTTTAATTCGGTTTAAAGGTAGTTTCTTTAGTGCGAAGCATAAATCCAGCTGTATTCAGTACTAAATGTGAACAACAGGTGGCAGTGAGCACTAGCACTGTAACAGCGTTTGCGTTACAAACTGTTTTCAGTCTTAAAACGACCCGATTTCAATGCAACGTGCGATAAGTTGCATCCCTCTACGTGTATATGAACGTTTGAATGACGGTGATATACGTGTGTGATTTACAGTAGGCAGTACAGTAGACGAAATGTCTCGGGTGCGGCTTCTTAGCACCACGAGATCCTCGTAAGGTTTCATGCTCGTATTTGGTTGCGCTGCAAAGACTGAAGAGCGTTTGGTCCGTTTCTCCGCATTGCCGGATGGTTTCAACCGGGCGACACTTTGGATCAACGCGATGCAACAAGTATTTTTCATCGACAGCACATATTGAGGTATCAGACCTCCATTTCAGGCCAAGATTATAGTTTTGCACGACGGATTTAAACGCCATACGAAGTACATTTGCTTTTGCACGAAGTTGGCATCGGGTCGATTAAACGTGGACAAGCTGAGAAACAAAACCGGTTCGTTTGTGGTCCTGCAGGAACAATGTTTTGCTGGTAACAGACTGTGTGGGATCTAACCGAAGAGACACCAGGGAGAAGATCCGGTGCGTCCACAACCGAGCGCGTTTGAGTTGCGCAGCTGTCCCGGGCGCGGAGAGATGTCAGCCCGCAGGAGCAGCGCCCGTCGCTCGCTGACACCCGGTACCGCGATTGTCGTCCTGCTGTTTGTCAACATCGCTGGAACAGCTGCTGAAGACGAAGCTTTCAACGCCGAGGTTTGTGGGGACATTATTTTGCATGAGCTGTGAAACATCTTACATGCATTTGTTTTATATTGGTAACACTGTACAATAAGATTCAATGCAACAATGAGCGCTTATGCAGCATTTATCCTAGTGTAAATGTCTGGGTTAGTTTGACTATTGTGAAGAAGTTTATTCATGTTGAGTGGTAAAACATTACAGAAAGTTTTTGTTATGATTGTTAACATAACATCAATATTGTTAGTAAAGTCCTTCATGCATAGAAATAAACAAACAAAATGGGTTTCAAACACGAATTGAAGGGGAAATAAACTAAATCTGCTAAACATTGGTAAAATATTGCCAGATTTAAATTTTCCAATCGTTTTCTGTTGTTTACCTACACATATGGTCTCCACAGATCCTGACACAGCAACATATTTACCCTGAAGGTCTCACACATCTGTATTTACTCAAGCATTCTTCTGATTTCTGTGCATAAATGACTTCAAAACCTTGTAGCCTTTTTATTCTGTGGTGAACAAATACATCTGAGTTGTTTTGTCAATAAAAACATTGTATTTAGACTCCCACTGGTGTCTAGAAGTTATTGGCATACAATGGTAACAAGGTCCAACCGGGGGCTAATAGTTGTTTCTTTGGTTGTATTGTATTCATAACACACAGTTTCACATTTGGTGTGTCTGTCTCTTTAAGTCCTGGCTGAGGACATATGGATACCTGTCCCAGGCAAGCAGACAGATGTCAACTATGCAGTCAGCCCAGATCCTTTCCAGCGCCATTAAGGATATGCAGCGCTTTTATGGCCTGGAGGTCACCGGACACATGGACATGGACACACTCAAGTACGATTTCCTCTGTTGCATCCTCTTATCCTACTGACCTCAGAAAAACAACAACAGCTCGGTCTCTTGGTCACGTGACGCCAAGACTGTATAGTTAAAGTTAACTGGGAGGCAATGGAAAGGTCTGTGATAAGTTAACTAGCCCACAGTTGCGTAACTAGGTCACATGTATTTTGTTCGTAACACGTAACGGTTCTGTTTTATTTTAGCTCAACGGAAGGAATTTTGAAACAATGGCACGACGGTGAAACTGATTTACTGTAGCATTGCCCAAAGTTTTTAACCTTAAAGAAACGTTCATACAAACGTTTACTGAAGCAAACGAGACAGAAATGTCAGAGCTGTTTTTGTTTATACCAGAAATGTTAATGGTAATATAGTGCCAAGCTAAAAAAAACATTAAAATAATTTATGCTGAGATTTGACCCTCCAGCGGAGATTTTTTTTTGTCTGCATCTCATCCAAAGCAAACTTGTGCCTTTAAAAGTCTTAAAAGCCATGCAATCTTTTTTGTGTGAGCTTATTTTGTGGAGATTATCTTTGTTTACATTAATTCATATTGTCTGAAAACCCTGAGGAACTTGTAATGCTTGTAGATGCTCTTAGTCCTGGTAGTTTAATGACCTGGGCTGTTTTCTCATGAGCTTTTGACATTTGGAGTCCCCAGACATGATGTTGTCGTTTGCAGAGCCATGAAAAGACCTCGCTGTGGAGTTCCTGACCGTTATGAGGAGTCGACTGATGCAGGTTCTCGACGCAAACGTTTTGCCGTCACCGGACAGAGGTGGGACCAGGAGAAGCTGACGTACAGGTGAGTTATACCTCAAAATATAAATGAAGATGTGACGGATCATGAAGTTTAACATGGTTTGTGATGTACAAAAATGAACAAACAAAAAACGATTATTTTTGTTTGCTGTTTGCCTGTTTAAGCATCCAAAACCACTCGCCAAAGGTTGGCCAGGAACAGACTTATGAAGCTATCCGCAGAGCCATCAAAGTTTGGGAGAAGGTCACGCCTCTGAGATTTGAGGAGGTTCCTTACCAAGAGATAAAAAATGGAAGTGAAGGACCAGACATTATACTGCTGTTTGCTTCTGGATATCATGGTGACATGTCCCTCTTCGATGGAGAAGGAGGTTCTTTAGCACATGCTTTTTTCCCTGGTCCTGGAATGGGCGGAGACACGCATTTCGACATAGATGAACCTTGGACTCTAAACCAACAGGAGGGCTCAGGTGTGACCATTTAATGGGTTTTCTGCATGCCTTTTCCCAAGTCAAAGTGACCTCTCTGTAGGTTGGGTTTGCACTAATGTTCCTACAAAGAATCAAGTATTGTAGAAGTTGGTGTCTTTTATTTTCTCAAAACCTCAAACTCAGTTGTTAAGTCAAACATATTAACCCGTTTGTTTGGTTGGTTTTACTGTTTGTGTCTGTGGGTTTAGGAGTTGACTTGTTTCTGGTTGCGGTGCATGAGTTGGGTCACGCTTTGGGGTTGGAGCACTCCAATGACCCAACCGCCATCATGGCGCCGTTCTACCAGTGGATGGACACCAAACGCTTCTCATTGACTGAGGATGACATCAGTGGCATTCACCAGATTTATGGTAATACTATATATACACTGTTATTGAAAATGGGTAAAAGTCTTTCAGTACCTAAAAAGGTTTTGCCAGCCTAGGTTATTGAATCTTAACAGAAACAAAATGTCAATATGCACACACTATTGTTTTCAAAATCTATAAGACATTAAGTCAAAAGGAGCGTTCACACTGACACAGATTTGCAAAAGCAAAGTGAAGTCATTCATTTTCAATGAGAGTCACAACAGAGTTGAGCAGATTTCAACTCCATGCAAATGCTCAATTGAATGCAGACACTACCAATAACCATATCTATTGAGTTCTTTCCTGTGGTTGGTTTTGCGTTTAAATCTGATTTCTCAGTTGATGTGTCTTTGGGTGAGTCTGTTTTCTCCATCTGAAAATCTTCCACTGACTAAAGGGACCACATGGAAAGACTTTAAAGCGTGACATTTTCTTTATCTATGGTGTGAATGATGCAGTATGGTTTTGTTTATATAGGGCCTCCAGAGACCACTCAAGCAGTACCCACCACAACACTGCTCACTACCACTGTCAAACCAGAGCCCACCACCCCAGCGGCCCGTCCAAGAACAACCAGACCTTCAGTGCGACCCACCAAACCCTGGGTGCCTCCGGCCAACCCCACCAGAAGGACCTACAGACCTCAGCCGACATCACGATCGGACCAGGAACCGCCTGACATCTGTGATGGCAACTTTGACACAGTCACCATGCTAAGAGGAGAGATGTTTGTCTTCAAGGTGAGAAAGAATGATTAGCAACTATATGTATGCTAACAAGTTTAGGTTGTAAAAACATTTGGCAAAAGTTTCAGTTAAGTAACAAAACGTTACAGATGTAATAGTCTGAAGAGTTTTTATCTAGAGTTGTGTATCTTTGGCAGGGTCGTTGGTTCTGGAGGGTGAGGAGGAACCGTGTTCTGGATAATTACCCAATGCCGATCTCCTTCTTCTGGATGGGACTTCCTGAGGACATAGATGCTGCATACGAACGGCATGATGGGAAATTTGTATTCTTTAAAGGTCTGCACCTTTAACTTCCAAAACTCTCCTCAGCTAATGATAAGTGTAGCTAGAACCATAAATCCTAATATCGGAATGACAGACTGTGACATCTTTAAATGATAAATAGGCAAGAATCATTTAATATTTCCCACATATCAATCCGCTTCTCCTTCAAACATCTGCTCCCGTTGCTGTAACAACATCTTGAAGTCAAATTATGTCACTCATGAAACACTCAAAAAGGGGGGAAGGAAAATCTGGCAGCGTTGCAGGACATGCGCGGCCTGCATTGCATCAGCTTCATTTCCAGATGCTTGCTGATCCGGTTTCACTTTAAGAGAAGAAACCCGGAGAACCGGCGGCTGGGAAGGTGCGGTGGCACGAGTCCCAGTTATTATGTGACAGTTCGTGAATCGTTCCTAGTTTTCCTGTTGGTTATGCAAATTTACAGGAATCCAGATTTAATTTTTGTGTGTGCGGAGAGCGTCGCTTTTATGCCACACAATGCGTCTTCTGTGCAGTCCTGAAGCTGAACAGTCTTCTCTGTGATATCATCTCTTAGTTATGCAACCCCTCCTATTATGTTTTGCCCTCAAATCTGGCTTCTCATCCATATATTCTTTGTTTTATGTATCGCTCCCGTAGGAAACAAATACTGGCTTTTCAGAGAGGCAGACGTGGAGCCTGGATACCCTCAGGACTTGTTTCGCTACGGTCAGGGAATGCCCGACAGAGTGGACACGGCCGTGTGGTGGGAGCCATCTGGCTATACCTACTTCTTCAGAGGAAACCGGTAAACAGTGCTGAGGCCCTTGTGAAAAAGCCAAATGTGTCACAAGAACATAACATGCGTTCACCAAACAAGAAAATTCAACTTGTGCCACTTACACAACGTAACTTTTTCCTTTTCTCTTGCAGATATTGGAGATTTAGTGAGGAATCTCGTGCCGTGGATAAAGATTACCCCAAACCAGTGAGTGTGTGGGGGTCAGTTCCTGACACCCCAAAAGGGGTCTTTCTCAGCGATGACGGAGGTGAGCTAGTCATGGCTAATTTCAAGAGAAAAAAATCAATGATCCAGAGCTAAGAGGGAAAGTGTGACCTCATTGCATGAAAACTGGGGCACAATAAGGGGTTTGAAAATGTTCTGATTGGCCAGAATCTTCGCTATTAAACATTTGATGATGGTTCGAAGGACCATAATGTTCCAAATGTTTAAATTTGTTTGGAATTGGAGTAAAACCAAAGAATCTTTGTTAGTTCTTGTTAACTGTTGTGTTAACTAACTTTGGCACATACAAACTTATTGTAAATTGTTGCTGCAATACTAACACTGCTCTTTTCCACACAGTGTACACTTACTTCTACAAAGACACCAAGTACTGGAGATTCGATAACAGGCGAATGAAAGTAGACGCTGGATTTCCTCGATCTATTTTAAACGACTTCATGGGCTGTCGAGTTCACTTTGATGCAGAGACAGACATAAAACCTGAGCACAAATCACCAGAGACTACAGACAAAGGTCAAGACCCTGATGACCGCAGCGAGGTTGAGGACAAAATTGATGATGAGGAGGATAAAAAGGAGGTAGACGTCGTTCTGAGGGTGAATAACACTGATGACCACATCATGACCCTCATTCTTGTGACTGTGCCTCTAGTCCTGGTGCTGTGCATTCTGGGAGTTATCTATGTGATCATCACCACGCTTCAGAAGAAAGAGACACCTAAAGTGTTAGTTCACTGCAAGAGGTCCCTGCAGCAGTGGGTCTGATGCTCACCAAGGCGCAGTAGCTCTGTTCCAATACATAGTGAGCTGCCTACAAAGGCTGCAATGTCAAAGTGCACTTCAAATGTGAAGACCGTATCCAAGAGAAGTAACGTTACAATGCCTCTGAAAGAATCCACATTTGCCCCAAAACAATGTCATATATATTTTGCAAAGATCCCAGAATGCTTTGCAACAATCTTATTAAGGTTGGAATCCAACACAAAAAAATAAGACTTCTGATTTAATTTTGACCACTTTCCCCAAAGTGTATGTGTTCTCTGTATTTTTAAGCTCAATAGAGCATAACATTGTTGACTTAGCAACATGCTAACAATACTTTAAACTGACTCAGAACTGACTTAGAACTGACTTGGCTCATTCAAAGGCAGTAAACATCAAGGTAGCTCACTAATCTTTGGAACAGTGCTATGTTCACTACCCTATAGCTGATAATTATGCACATATGTTTTCTAGGAGACATGCCTTGTCTGTTTGATTGTTTATGGTGCTCGTCCAATCAAAACCCTGTTTTAAACTGAACATTTGCACTTTTGATAGTATTATGGTTTGTTTGGTGGTCATTTCATGTTGTGGTTCCTCTCTGTGTGCGAGTGTGTGATGATGTGTGTGATTAGTTGTTTTTCAGTGTGTTTTCCTGTTGAGCCCAGACCCTTTTGGTTTTTACACTGTGGGAAGCGATGGATGTAATAAAAAACAGCTTAGATCAGCAGATTTCTTTCATATCCTCTTTAAAACGGTCTCAGTAACAGAGGAAACCGCATGCACTGCATCTACCCAGCTAACAGATGTAAGAACGTTTTCATTAAAACGTTAAAAGCATAATTTTGGAAGTTCTGGGAGCGTTCGTTTGATTAGCGGTTGCAAAATGTTAAGCTTGGAACGCTATGTAAACATTTTAAAAATCTCTAATGTGCTTAATAAGTGACTTAAAAAGAACGTTTTTGATATCTGATATGTAATGTTAAAGAAAACATTACACTAATGTCATCGCAAGAACTTTCAGAGAACGTTAACCAACGTTAGCTGGGAAGAGTCTGCAGGCAGCAGAGGGTTAAAAGAAAAGTCAGGCCTAATAAATGGTGAAGCACACATTTAAGTAGGTTTATAATCTGTTCCCCGTGGAGCAAAGCCTGGGTTTCATTTCACAGATGTTGCTGGTTTTGGCCTTTATGTGGAGGAGAATTGGGGGGGTGGGGGCTTGCGCCAGCCAGCATTTCCTCTGCTTGAGTTCCACTGAGCGTGCCCAGAGAGCGGGAGGCGGGGCTATACTGTCACCGTGACCTACATTTGTCTCCCCCTTGTCTTTCTCCCCCTTCAGAAAAGTGCTGTGGGACTTCGCTTTGTTTCTCCACTGAACTCTCCCCCCACCCCTGAAGTCTGTGTTTATGAGAGGAATTCCAGGCTTTGGGATACGGCCCATCAGTGCCTTTCAAAACTTAAAATCTGCCTCAACAATGCAGATCACCGCCGGACAGTGTTGGAAATGTACTGCGTTTGTTTTTCACGGACCGTGAGCCAAAGGGCCGCGAGCTTTTCCTAGCAGTCGCACAAACGTTGTGCAGCTTCAGCAAAAACATGCAAATATAATTCTTTCTTGTTTCGTTTAAAAGTCTTTACACGTGGCCTTTAAAGGGACAGTTCACCCCAAAATAAAAACTTCAGTTATTCATCCTTGTTTGAAATGAAGTTTTTGTTTTGCGGCTGATCAAACCTGTGTTTTGTCTGTCAATATGAATGTTTCTGTAAAGCTAAATGAAAACCTTGAGAGTCAAACTCTCCTTCAGTGATTCATTTGTGTTTTGTTTGTTTTGAGGTTTGTTTTGCATTGTTTTATATTAACAATCGAGTAAATCATGCAGGGCATGTATTGCTTTTGTCCACAGATATTATCAGATATGTAGCTTGCTCACAATAAAAAGGAGTATACAGACACGCTCTTCACTTTTTATTTGTAGCTTCACCCACTGGTTTGCACTTACATTTGTTTGGATTTGAGTTCGGTAACACCTATAAATTGTATGGCTTGCTGTTATATTCGAAGCGTATCCGTTATGTTACGGTAGTGTTGTGTAAAACAGGCTTTTCCTGCGATTGTGCTGGATGTGACGGATGGGGTGTATAATGAACTCTTGGCAGCTGGTGGACACATTATAACTGCATTTACGGTTTATGTTGGAATCGCTGTAATTTGATTCTGAGCTGTTTGTGGTTCTGGCTAAGAAACAATCAGTTTGTTGGACTTTTATAATGGCAGCATTGATTATTCGTCGTGTTTGATGCTGGTAGAAAAGTAAGATGCGTAAACGCCGCGCTGTAACATCTGTTTATGCTCATTCTCTTTAATGCAGTCGTTTAGCTTTAGATGTGGGTTATTTGAAACCTGCTCAGTTCTTCATCCAATCATCTGAGCCAAAAATACCATGTGACCTATTACTCTAAAGTGGCAGGAAATTACATCATGACAATGCTGATTGGCTGATATTGCTAAAGAACCGGTACTGGCCCAAATCCTTCACTAGTGACTTTCTGGGGTTGTCCAGCATATATCACAACTTTATTTTTTTGTGGCTGGTTATAACAAACAAGCCTTGAAGTGAAGCCTGTATGCGTTTCTTTTTTTTATGCTCAAACACTCACTTTTTTCACTCTCTCCCTCAATATCCTGTTAAAGGCTTAAATTAACTCTCTTTTACATTCGTCCAATTACATGCAGGGACACCGTCATGTGACTGGCCTGAGGGTTACTGTATGCTCTACATATTAGGGGCTTACCTGAGATCAGTTTGGGGTTTTGCCTCACATGGCCACAGTTAGTGCTTACAAAGCAGTAACTTGCCCCCGATCAGCCGTATCGGCTCTTCGCTGGTTCAGATCTTATCCTGCCTTCATCTCATTAAAGGATCTCCTGTCGCTTATCTGCCGTTGCCATGACACTGGCTTCTGAAAGCAACAGGTTAGATGTGGTTGAATTCAAAAGTCAAAGAATCACTGTCAATAATGTTACTCAGTAGATTTTTATCCCGTTTTCCTGAATTCCTGTTTTTCAAATGCAGGAATTTGGAGAAATCATTAGCTGGGAAATATGACATGAAAAATGTTTGCAGTTCCTTTCCCCTAATTTCTCTTGCCACTTTTGATTTAGATAATTACAGGCAACCTAAATCTGACTGCTTGGGTGTGAGGACGTATTTCTCTGGTTTCATGCTTGTTTCTGTAGCTTAGCTTGGAGGAAACATCTGAGGTTAATCTGGGGAAAGAGACCTGATGACGTGCATCAATATGTTTGAATGCATGTATATCTGAGGTTATTTGAGGTCTCACACAGTTAAAAGATAATGAACGACTCTTTTGAAGGCACAGCTACAGCATTTGCTGTTTATATCCAGTAATTGAAGCCTGGAAAGACGTCTGATATTTCATAATCTGATTTTATTTGTTTATTATCTTGCTAAGACAAGAATTTCCAAATATGTAATTTTCAAAAGTCCAGTCAGATTTGAGGATGAGCTTTTTCCTCACAACAGCCTCAGCAACCTCACAACTGTATGTATGTCTCAGCAACCCTTCAGAAGGTCTTAGCAAAAGTTGACGTAATCTAAAACCTGGTAAATTGAGCTTTGCCTCATATTGAGGACGTTGACTGCCTGGTTTTCAGCCCTCATTGTTTTTAAACATAATCTTATGAGGGGTAGCACTGCCCTTCAAGATTTAATCCAGTTAGGCCAGCCCTACCTCGCTCTTAATCCTCACAGATTGCTGAGGTCTGCTTTGGATTCTGTCAATGCCCAAACACTGCTGAGAATTCAGGTAAGAAATTTCACAATTTTACCTTATTTCTCCATGAAATGTGTTTAGATAATGTATGAAGTATAGTGTTATTATAATGGTGCTTTGGAAGCGTTTGTGGATTGTTTCAGAAGACATTTTTTTTGGAATCAGGTGCAGCAAACTGCCATGTTTTGTTGCCTACATGAAATTTATGAAAGCGATAATATTATAAGTCACATTAAAACAATTATGTATAATTAATTTAATAATAACAATTAAGTAAGTTCAGGATTTGACTGATAAATGTGTGTCTTTATACACACAACTTGGTTTTGCAATAGGGCTGTACAGTATCAGTGCTGTGTTAAAGCCAGGAACAAATAATGAAGCCTTTGGCTCCTCAATCTAAACTTGATCATATTCATTTGCTTTGTGCAAAATAAACACACAAATAACCACTTAGAAGATGAAGAGAGTAAATGATAAACATTTTACTTTTAAATCACAGTCTCAGCTCTCAGTTACCACTCAATGTAATCCCTGCCTGTAAGATCTGAGCCGTTCCTCACAACATTTTGGCAGCTTCTGTCTGTTTGTGACTCAGTTTCACTCTCAGTCTGCCTAAAAACTTCAGTGCAGTTTATCTTGGACACTGTTCTGTACACACTCGGCCGTGTCCCACAGGTCTCATTGTTCATCGCAGTATAAAACCTCCTCTGTTTGTTGAGGGATGTGGCAGAAAGCATGACATCATTTTTTTTCTGAAACCGTTGTGGGTTTTCCCTGGAAACAAGCCCTGTTGGCCATGAACTTTATAATGTTTGGATGAAATGTTGGGACGTCACTGGGCCTTCCCAACTGTTAAATCTTTATCCCGGGAAGGAAATCTATTTGTATCTATTTTTATTTTCCCCCCCCCAAGTAATTTTAGGAGAAACATTTGAGACAAAGCCGAAACCTATGATGAAACAACCTTCTAACCAAAACACTGAATCAAAGGAGTTTTGGAGTGTGTTTAGGGTATGATGTTGGTTGTTTAATGGTTCTGTTCTGTTCTGTTCTCAGGATGTTTAACTGGGTGGTTAAGGTGGTACCGCAGCCTCCTGATGGACAGGACAGTCTCGGAGAGGAACCGGCCACTGCTGTAAGCCTCCCATAAGCTCATTAACACAGTCCCACAACATATACCTCACAATACATTCCCCACAACATATACCTCACAACACATACACATGAGGCTTAAACTGTGAGCTCTGTTGATGTTTGTTTCATGTACAATAATGCTCATAATGTATTATCTGTCTCATTCACACTGTTTTTACTTGAAGAATGGAAGAAAATCAAATCAAGGTATATTTGAAACATAACATGATTGTGATTGTGTTTTATGTAACATCACTGTACACTCAATATACAGTAACAATCTCTCATTTTAGACAAATTAAAATCATCCAAATCAATCAGGGAGGAAGATCAAACATCCCAGACCTCTCAGGGCAGGTAAAACGTTCTCCTAACGCTGCAGTTTGGTTAAAATACCATCTCCCTGACACACAATGTTAGCTTATAATAATGATTTATAATTGAAGCTGTCGGGTCCAATTTTGTGGGAAATGTCAGTTTGGCTTCTTCAAGTAACTGCAATTTTACAGTTCAAACAGAGGTGGTGATACAGAGACGCCTCAATCTATCTAGCGTTCAAGTGAATGTCATTTAATAACCAACGTTTAATACATACGTCTGTTTATATACTTCAGTGTTCAGAACGGCATGATAAACTGGCTCTCCAACGGTTTTGCAAGTGCATTGCCCCAACCTGCAGGAAGTCCTCAACTCTCCAGAGCAAACTCTGACGCTAAGGTATTCATTTCCTTCTACATTATTTCCTTGTCATTAAAAATGTTATTTAAATTAAACGTTCTTTCTTGGTTCTTTCAGTCGATGCAAGAGGAAGGTTCCACAGACAGGTAAGATCGTGATCTTTTGATCTAGAACCTCAGTGCATCGTTGTGCATGAGGAACTTCTTGACCGATTCATTGGTCTGTTGGCAGAGCTGGAGTTATGGGTTGGATCTCGCAGGGGATAGTGAAGGTGGTCCCTCAGCCTGATGATAAATACAGACGAGGGGAGACCCCAGATGATGAAGAAGTCACAGAGGTTTTAATAAATTAATAAATTTCTTTTAAACTAATTTAATATCAAATTAACTTGAATGTATTTCTATATATAAATAATAATGCATTTAAATCTGTTTTTTTTTCAGGTCTATGATGTGAATGAACTCCCTGGTTTGTATCGGCTCCAATAAGCAACATGAGAAACTACAAACTAGTTAGTTAATAAAGGTCATGAACGTGTTGTGTGTCTCTTACTCCAGATTACGAGCCCTTACCGCATATTCCAGTGGTGGAGATGGTGTCAGAGGATGAGGTTTCTGAGATAGAACCATCTTCTCAGTTCCCTCCCAAGTAAGTTTTAGGTACAGCTGGGTGCCATTTTTCTTTTGCCTGCGAAAGCAAGTGTTAAATTTGAAAAAAAGTGTCTAAAATAGAGACCATAGAAACTTACTTAAATACATAACCACCCTGAATGCCACAGCAACCTCTTAGGAACGCTTTAGCCCTTGCATAGCAACACCCTGGCAACAACTCAAAACACCCAACGTTTGTACTTTTTTCTCAGTTTCCCGTATGAAGAAATAATGTTGATTCACTTTAATGTGTAAATAGACTAATGAATTGGATCAGAACCGGTTTCCAGAGCGCCCTGCCTCAGCATGTGGTCCGACCTCCAAACAGCTCCAATGCCTCCTCACCGAGATCTTCTGAGTGTTCCAACAAAGGTACCAAATCCATTCAAAACTGTCCTTCCTGATTTGGTTCTTGTAAAAAAAAAACCAAATTGTTCTTGGCTCAACAGTTTATTCGCCTCCTCCAGAGTCCATCACCAGCGTGACAGAGGTTGATTTGAAAGCTGGCAGGTGAGTCACACCAGAATTATAATTCGGTTTCTTTGTTTGTTGTTTTGGACGTTGACATTATGTCATTGTCTCTTGTTCTCAGTATGATGGGTCGCATTGTACAAGGTTTAGGCCTTTCGATGCCAAAGCCTGTGATTAAAAACAAGGAGAGCCACTTGGTGAGTAAAGTGCGATTCTTTTACGTTCACATTTGAGGTTTTGTTTAGTTCTGACTCCAGAGTGACTCCACTTCTTTCCATTAGGAGGACGGGGAGATTGTGCAAAACGGTGAGTAAGACATTCCTCTTTAAAGACTGTTTACATGTTTCGCAACAAGCCCAGTTTGTTTCCTGGAAACTTTAGCGTGGATTAAGTTCAATATGAAAACACACAAAGATCATTGCTTGAAAAACAAAATGACCCACCCTGTGAGACCAGTAAATACAAGTAGAAGGATAAAGGCTTTTAAAGGAGTCCTGCCAAGCAGTTCTGTTTCCAAACCGTTCAGGACAAAGTCATAACTCGGTCCATCTTCTCCTTCTGTTACAGGGGGGAGGGCACTGAGAACCCCTTAAACTAAAGAAGAGAGACTTACAGACAAATCTGAAGTTCAATCTTTAAGACATCTGAAGGAGAAAAGTGTCTTTGTGGCTCTCAAAACGCCAGGCAGCTATGAAATTGCATTGAATTCTCTGCACTGTAAACAAACAGCTAATATATTAAAGCACATGTATTTTTTATAACGTTGATGTAACGTTTTATAACGCAGCTCAGGTGGGTGTTTGGTTTTACAGCGATGATCTTTAGCGTTTATGACCCTCATGAGATGCAACTGGCATTATTTCATTATTTGTGTTTCTTTAGTTCATTTAGTTCTTTAGTTAATAGTTAGAGTGGTAAATGTTTTCTTGATGTTATCTAATGTTAATTTATTGTCGATGTCATTTATGTTCATTACGAGACATAGTATATTAATATTTAATATACTTCATTTGAGTTATCATTCATGTTACATTAATATATTTCATTATTAAATAAAAGTGAATGCATAACTTTGATTTGTCGCTTTATGCATAGACAATAACTATTAGACAATCTTGAACACACTGTTTTGCTAAATATTTTGTGTTTTGCAAACACGTAACTAACAATCTATCCAATTTTTAATCTTTGTGGATGCAAACATAACTAAACTCGTGGGAGAGCCATACAACATTTACACCTTTCTATAAACATTATTTATTATGATTTATAAACTTGGCCAAAGTCAAAATGAACTTTATGCCTTAAATTTTAACATGAATTGAACCTGTAACATTATTGTTCAGAAAGTCCACAACTCGATCTTACAGCATAAACGTTCACGTGTAAACATCAGCCATATAACGGGCCATGGCTGTATGTTTAGCAGGCAACGTGAAGTCCCTTCCTGCAGACCTCGTTGTTGAAGAGCTTGACTCTGAAGATCCATCAACACCACAGAACGAACTTCCATGTCCACAAGAAACTGGGTTCCTTCCACAGACACCGACCTCACAACCGGTTCCCCCGAGGGTCTCCACACCTCCACGGACACACATGGAGCTGGAAGACGCGGAGACCCAGACAGCTAGATGGACGCCCATGATCGAGAACATCAGGAGGGAGGCAGAAGACACCGCTATATTGATTATGGAGGAACGGTACGATCTCAGTCACCGTTCCCATAAATTGCATGGAAGAAAGATGCAACACAAGTTAAGTTTGTGTATAAATAACTTGGTGGTGTTTTCTGGAGTAGTTTGATGCAGGAACGGATGGAGATGGCTCGCATGGCGGAGGAAGTCGCGAGGCAGACCGCTGAGATGGCCGTGAGGGAGCTTGCGCAGGCCAGACTTGGCATCCAGACCATCCCGGAGGTCCCAGAAGATGAAGATCAGGAGTAATTCACTTACAGTACATTGACATTCACGCACACGTAGGTGTCACTCAAAACCTCACGGCTCTGTTACAGGTTACAGGTGTTGCGCGAGGAAGACAGCGAGATCTCACAGGATAATAAACCCACAGAGTGAGTTTTTAATAACATTCATTTCTACGTTTTAAGTAAATTATACACTTTTTTATCATTATTCCTAGACTGTAGCTCAGAGGTTAATAAATGGTTTCCAATATAAACACGCATTATGACTGTGCATATATACATATTTCCCTGTGTTGCACAACAGCAATGACTGTAAATCTTTACAACACGTGCGTTTTGTAGCGCCAAACGCGGTGCCATGGCAACATTGTCTTGGCAACCGCATCGCATCACCTGGAGACTCGCTGCGCCTCCTCCGGGTTGCTATGGTTACTAATCGGGCCTCTGATGCTTGTGTTCCGCCTCGTCTCAGTAAAACACGGCGCAGCTCCTTCCAGTCCAGATATTTTCGTCTTGAAAACGACTTTAAAGGCGTTTAAATAAATACGATTTCGTACCTCGTGCGTTTAGTAAAAAGCAACGGCGCAAAATGGACGGAGCTGGACAGCGCATCACCTGATAGTCACACATTGCGTCTGAATTCAAAGTAAGTTCGTTTAGCTGTAATATGATACAAATATAGGAGCTACAACATCTTGTTTTTACAATGCAAGGATCAAAAGCTCACGGCGCTGTTTCTAAAGTTAAAGTCTGTAAATGTTCCGTCATGCGAATAATATGCTGGTTAATTTATAGCCGAGGAATATTAGGAATATATAAAGATAGGAAAATATCCTGAAATAATATTTCAGGATAAAGACTTGCTTACAACCGCGATTATTGCTGGTATGTGATGATATATCGTGTGCATTTGTGTGCGCATCCTCAGGTGTGACGCACCTTCAGTTAAGGAGTTTGTTCCTGAAGAACAGGACGCAGAGGAGGAAACACACGCTGCTTTCCAGGCTGAAACCCCCGTAGAAGAATTTAGGTCCTCTTCACCTGTGCAGGAGGAACCAGAGCTTGAATCTGAGCCTGAACTCGAACCCGAGRMCCAACCTGGTTCTGTATCTGAGGAGCTTGAGGMYCAACCTGGTTCTGTATCTGAGGAGCTTGAGGCTCAACCTGGTTCTACAAGTCCAGTACCTGAGGAACTTGAAGCTCATCCTGGTTGTAAAAGTCCCGTATCTGAGGAGCTCAGTGAAGACAAGGAACCTGAACCAGAAGAAGAACCGGCTCCAGTTACTCAGCAACCTCAGTCCATTTCCAGGACTCCAGTTTCTCAAACTGACACACTGGTAAATAAAAACAGCACGAGACGATGCTAATATAATTGTGTTGCTAATTAATTCTGTTTTACTTTAATATGTGTCTTCTTAAGGACACATTCTTTCCAAAGTGATTTACAGAGTGACTTGCACAAAACTCCCTCTGGAGTAGCTTTGGTTAAAGTGCACTGTGCTCACAAACAGTGACGTCGCTGTGAAACAGTTTGTTTGTCAATATGTTTTGTCACATGATGTTTTTTCCTCTGTAGGTGGAGAGTGCAGCTACTGAGGAAGAGAGCGGCGGTGAGTTTATCTACAGTCACTCAAAACAAATAATCTGGACGTTTGCATGCTAGTGTAAATGCTAACATATTAAACACACACAGAAATAACATGGTAAATAAATATAAGAAAGGCACAGATTTGCATTAAAAATCCTAATTTCATTTAACTTTGAAAATAAAGATTTAGATTAAAAAAAATCTTTATTCTTTATTCATTATATAAAAAAACATAATGGTGTGAAATGAAGAGATTTGGACTAAAGTTTTGCACACCTATGATTAAATAAAACAAATTGTGACTTTTTTAAATGTGTCTCATTCAAATTGTAATTTTTAAAAGAAACACTTTTGGACTCCTGTGTATATGTGGCCCTTATAATACCTGAAGAACTGGCATCTCCAGACACAAATTAACCACAGCATCATTTAACATACAACAGATTGTGTGACAGTTACTCACTGTGGCTGTTCTGCTTACAGTTCCGTCCAGATGTGATGCGCTGAAGAGCTGTTTCATGCGCGTTCCCTTCGCTCCTCAGGCCCTCAGCCGCTTCAACCGCTTCCAGAAAGACAACAACATCACCCTACCTCGCGTGCCTCGGATGCCCAGCGCGCCCCCTGCGCTGGCTCAGATTACCCAGCGGCTGCCGTCGTTTCCCCTCCGGCTGTCTCAGTTCCCCCAGCAGATTTCCCAGCAGATTTCCAAAATCCCCCAGCAGTTTTCAAACCCGTCCCAAACTCTTTCAAGTGTTTCTCAGCGGTTTCCCAGCTTGACCTCCCGGTTACCCAGTTTCCCCCAACAGCTGTCCAGCTTTCCACAACAATTATCAAACTTCCCACAAAGGTTATCCAACATTCCACAAGGATTTTCCAGAGTTTTCCTTCCACAACAGGTATCCAGCATTCCTCAGCAACTTTCCACGATTCCACAAAAGATATCCAGTATTCCTCAAAAGATATCCAGTATTCCTCAAAAGATATCCAGCATTCGTAGCCGACTAAACAAACTCAAGCCAGAGCAGGATGTCCATACAGCAGCTGAAGCAGAGTAGAGACCTGGAGTTGGACCATCTCGTCCGCCAGTCTCCGCTCCACTCTCCCCGAACCCCTTCACCGTCCTCCCCAAGCTCCGTCCTGGATCTCCCCAATGTGCCCTCTTACCCCCGTCTGCCACCCATCACCCCTTCCAGGCAGTTGTCAGGTGTTTCCAACCCAGCCTTCCACATTGAGGACGATCCCTCCTCTGCTAGACCCTCAGGTGATCCACACTGTCGCCTTTGTTAGATTAGTCTATGCAGTGCCATGCTTTCCTACCAAGTGTGACTTTAGTAAAATTAGGTTGTAGTACAACATACTGGTGCCTCTAGTGACTAAAGTGGCCTGTGTACCATTAACCTCAAACACTATACAGACTCAGTTTACCTCATGGTAAGTCCTGAAGAGAAAACTGCTGACATATATGCATGGGTCTGTCCCAATACTCACACGTTAACTTGCTTACCTAGCTAACAGAGAACATTCTCAGAACAATGGCTAATGTTCTCTAAACGTCATCCATAGATTTGCATGCGGTTAGTAGACATTAGTAGAGCTATTTTTAATGTTATATGTCATATATAAATAAAAAAATATCTAAATATCTATAAACATCTTTAAAAAAACAGGACATTTTAAGACTTTTAAAATATCATTTTAACGTTTTTGCTACTCCTAAAATCTAAAATTGTTAGCTGGGTATTTATTGTAAATGTGCATTTACCCAGGACTGAAAACTACATGCATACTGTAGCAAAACGCTATAAATAAGAAAGATAAGCAAGCAATTACAAAAGCTGTATTTATAAGTATTGGGACAGATCCACTACAGCCTACAGGGGTGTCTTCAACATGTCTTGTGTGGTTCTGAATGTCTTTATGACCAGACAGTTATGTTACTAACGGAGTTACTAACGCTGAACTTTATCTGGTCTGCAGCGAGCTCCAGACTCAGCGTCCATCCAGCTGTGAACGTAGAAGATGTGGATTCAGACAGAGGACTGAGCGGAAGAAGATCTCGACCAATTCCACCAATCATCAACCCACAGGACACCAACCTCAAAACCCTCACCGTACCTGGTGCTCGCAAAGCCAACCGGACGAGGTAAATCTACCTCATTATACACACTAAGTGTGGAAAAGCACAGAGAAAAAGTCAATATTGGTTTTGCTGTTGCTGCAATTTTATCCAGTCATTAATTTTGACAAATAATAACACTGGTTTTGTTTTGTTTCTTTGCTGTTGTCTATGTATGTACACACACACACACACACACACTTAATTCACTGGATGTAAACAATGATGAATCCAGAGACAGAAAACCTCAGACAATTTGGACCAAGATGTAAGATGCCTTATAGCCTTAGAACTCACTGAAGTTCTCATGATGTTTGTCATCCTAATTTATTCCATATGTTCCTCTTCATCCGTACATGCATGTGGACAGCATCATTCATTCAGTACATGAGAAACTTTCTCATTACTGTCTCTGTTGTCAAACATACTGTATTTCTGCAAATAACATCTAACTATTGATCTGACATTGGTCTCACTTGCATTTCTAATTTTCCCTGGAAAATACGTCTTAAGTTTCCAGCTATGGTTTGGAACATGAAATCAGGTTTTTTTCTAGTTTTAGCTGGTATCTGTTCTTAACTGATCACTGAGTGGTTCCAGCCACAACCTTCCAAAAACCATCTTGACCAACCTAGTTTGTTGCTAGTCAACAAACCAACAACAGTCTAGTTTAGTCCATCTTAGATCAACTACTATACAAACACAGCTGCCAGCTAAAGTCTGATTTTCCAGCAGGGAAATAAAATGTTTTTCTATAATAACGCATTTGTTTCTTTAGTACGTTCCATAACTTGTTCTCGTGTCTCTTTCAGCAAGAGGCTTTACTCCCAGGATGATGAAGATGAAGAGGAGATTGAAACCGCAGTCAGGGCCTGGCCGAGTCAGAGCAGTATCTCCAGCGCAGAAGACGGGTACCAAAACAAAGATTCTCATGAAACGCAAACGTGTTTCTTCAATTTGACGTTTAAATACATGACTTCTGTGTTAAGGCTCAACCAGCGGCCGGCCTCCTCAGCCAGTCAGACCAGTACCGTGGTGAACGAGAGGCTGCAGGAACTGGTGAAGCTGTTTAAGGAAAGAACAGAGCGTGTCAAAGAGAAGCTGATCGATCCGGACAATTCTGATGATGAGACGCCCCCTGCCTGTGAGTTTGATAAGAACAGACGTAAATACGTGAAAACGATACACAACACAACTGATCAACACAAGTATAAACACAATGAAGACTTTGGATGTTTACGTGGCACCAAAGAATAAATGGCTTTGCATTAGATAAACAAATGTCCAACGAGTGGATTAAACACACACTGAATCTTCATGTATTACGATGGTATGTAAGAAATAACATGTTTTATAAGCAGCTCCTGCCAAACAGGCCCCAGCACCTCCTCCCGAGCCTCCGGCAGAGCAGAAAACAGAGCAGGAGGCGCCGGATGCTCCTGCTGAGAAGGAGGAGAAAACCAGGATCCTGTGCTGTAACGTCAAACCTCAGTCCAGGATTGGTCGATTTCTGCGCTACCGGTTTCCAGCTAGCATTGACCCCTTCACTAGTAAGCGCTTGTTTGAATCATGTGGTCTAGACTTGCCTGCAGACATTATTGTGCATTCCACAGTCGCGCAAGTTTAGTTATTGTTTTTTTTCTTTTTTTACTTTTAATTAACTTTTAGTGTTTTGTTATTTTGTTTTGTAATCAACTTGGTGCCACAACTTTTTTATTTAATACACTTTCATTTAGTGTTTTATTGCTTGTTGTTGTTTTTGTTTGTCATCAATTTAGGGCCACAACGTTTTTATTACAAATGTTTTTATTAAAGCTGTAATCTATATAAGTTTGGACTCTCTACCGCCAACTTTGTGTGGAACATGAAATCGCAGGATACGTCAGTACATTTGAGTGAAATAAAGTCAGACAGAAATCCCTGGAAATTTGATCCGACAGCTCAAACTGTAAATCATTATTGTAAAATTACAATCGCATCAGAATAAGGTAAGCAGATTTTGAACAATGACTTTATGTATTTGCCCACCAACTTTTTCTTATTGGGCAAAATACATAAACTTTTTTTATTCTTTATTTAAACAAATAACCAAATAAAAAGTTAAAAATACAAAACCATAAACAATTTTTTTTACTTTTTAAAAAACTATTTAACTTTTTTTATTGTTTTAACACCAGAAAGTTACAGATTGCAGCTTTAAACATAACAAGTTTCATCATCAGTTGAGTATCGAATGGTTGATAAACTCCCAATGTTCTGTCATCTCTGCAGATCTGATCTACGTTCTCTGGCTCTTTTGCGTCACTTTGGCCTTTAACTGGAACGCCTGGATGATTCCTGTGCGCTGGGCGTTCCCGTACCAAACCCCGGAAAACATCCATGTGTGGCTGTTAATCGATTACCTCTGTGACACCATTTACATTTTGGACATCCTGGCGTTTCAACCCCGACTGCAGTTTGTGCATCACGGAGACATTGTGGTAAGTTATTGAGTTGTCCAATCAAATCTCTGGCTCTGCAAGACTGACGGTTCTGACCGGTTCCTTATGTTTGTTTTGTGGATTATCCGAATTTAGAGTGACGGGAAGGAGATGAGAAACAACTACATCAAAACCGTACGATTTAAGGTAACACAAATTGGGCTAAACCTGTGTTTTGTACATTGTTAAAGAGACGGTGTGATTATTTATGGCCTCATTCTAAGGGCCTGATGTCTTGTGTTGTAGCTGGACGTGATCAGTCTACTTCCACTTGAGCTTTTCTACTTCAAAACTGGAATAAATCCACTTCTGCGTTTACCAAGATTAATGAAGGCAAGCTCACGCTCTGATTGGCCGACTGGCATTTTGAAAGACCAATCCGGTGAACCCGGTTTAATGTGTTCTTCCTCTGTACAGTTCATGTCTTTCTTCGAGTTCAACAAACGTCTGGAGGCCATCTTGACGAACGCTTACGTTTACAGGTTAGCAGTTTCCGTCAATCTTTGCATTCGTCCACGGCGTTTGTTTTAAGAGTGTTTTATGACTGAAAGTGTTTCTCCTGGTCATTATTTTATTAGAGTTATTCGAACCACCACTTACCTCCTGTATGCTGTGCACTGTAACGCTTGTCTGTATTACTGGGGCTCGGCGTATGAAGGTCTGGGCTTCTCTGAGTGGGTTTATGATGGGAAAGGCAACAGGTACGTCAGTCTGCTAACAACATTTATTAACATTTATCAAATCACTGTTCAGTTTTATACATTATAGTTACAGTATATATACAGTATTAGTTAATTTGTGTTATATTTACAGTAAGCAACACTTTTTAGTATTAAAATTATTTCTTGTCATTTAATATAAAATCAAAATTTTAATAATCATCATCATCATGATTAATCATCATTATTACAATATTTTATTTTATTTAAAATGTATTTATTCGATTTTATTAATGTTACTGAAACTATTTTAAAGAAGGCTGGAAAATTCTGTTTTCTTATTACAAGAATTTTTTAATCTTCAAACATTGTATTTTGAGAATTCCTGTTTCCTGTTTATTTCCTATGTGATATTCCCAGTTATATCCGATGTTACTACTTTGCCGTGAAGACTTTGCTCACCATCGGAGGCTTGCCGGAACCCACGACACTTTTTGAGATCGTCTTTCAGCTCATCAATTACTTTATTGGAGTGTTTGTGTTCTCCATCATGATTGGTCAGGTGAGGTCATTGCCCAACCAACAGTGGGCGGGGTCTGTGGGTGGGTGTAATGTGATTGGTTTAGCTGATTACTGATCACGTGTTGTATCAGATGAGAGATGTTGTGGGCGCCGCCACCGCAGCCCAGACCAACTACCGCGCCTGCGTGGATAACACCGTAAAATACATGGCTTCTTACCGCATTCCCAAAGATGTGCAGAACAGAGTAAAAACCTGGTACAGCTACACGTGGCAGTCGCAAGGCATGCTGGGTAAGGCTGCAAGACAAATATCAATAGTTTACATAGAGAAATCACAACATTAAATGAAGCTTTGCTGGTCTCATGCAGATGAACAGGAGTTACTGGTTCAGTTACCTGATAAGATGAGGCTGGACATCGCAGTGGACGTCAACTATTCCATCATTGATAAAGTGCCGCTCTTCCAGGTACGACTATAACTAAATGTATATATATTAAATGATATATTTCTCTATATATTCTTCTATCTTCTCGTCTTGCTCAGGGCTGTGACCGGCAGATGATCTTTGACATGCTGAAGAGACTCAGATCTGTGGTGTATCTTCCTGGAGACTATGTCTGCAAAAAGGCAAGAAGCTTCAAAAATGTGTTTGACCTTCATACTGTAACAGACTTTCACGCACCGTTTATGTTTGGTGAGACAAAATATGTATGTTAGCAAGAAGTAAGCCTCATGCCTTATAAAACATGGCCTTCACACCAACATCTTGTGATCTTGCAGGATGAAGTGGGACGTGAGATGTACATCATCAAAGCTGGTGAAGTCCAGGTGGTTGGTGGTCCAGATGGAAAAACGGTGTTTGTGACCCTGAAAGCTGGAGCTGTGTTTGGAGAGGTCAGGTGAGGAACCGTCTGGATTATTGAAGAACTTTATGAGCTCCAGTTAAAATTGGGCTTGCGTTTATTCACCCATTTCCCATGGTCTGACGTCTGTTTCTGTTCTACTTCTGAATAAAGTTTGCTAGCCGTGGGAGGAGGGAACAGACGTACGGCTAACGTCGTAGCGCGTGGTTTCGCTAACCTCTTCATCTTGACCAAGAAGGACCTGAATGAGATCATGGTGCATTACCCAGAGTCCCAGAAACTGCTCCGCAAGAAAGCAAAGTAAGTTCCAGAAAATAAACACCAAAATGGGTTCTTTAAATCAATAGATTCTTCAACAATGAATCTTCAGTTCTGGTTTTTCTCATTAATGATGTTTCGCTTTTTGCCCTGAAGGAAAATGGTGACAAAAGACAAAAAGCCAGCTGAGAAGAAGGAGGAAAAGGAACCCATTCAGATCATTCCTCCTCGAGCCGAGACGCCCAAACTGTTGAAGGCAGCTCTGGAGATGTCTGAGAAATCAGGGAAGAAGGGATCATGGTCCAAACTGAGGGAAAGAAGCAACAGATCAAGCGTTTCCTTGCAGGTACTTCCTCAACGTTGTGATCTTTATGTTTTGAATCTAAATACTTTTATTGGGCTGATACCAAACGTTTAATGTTATCGGCTATATTACCTTCACTTCTTTCCCGTTTAGCGTTCCATCTCTTCATCTGCTGCGCCCAGCTCACCCGCCCATGACCCGAATTCAGAACCAGAACCGGACACCCTGTCTCAGATATCAGACAGCTCGATGCAGATCCCCACGACCCCCACCGGCGCCGGCGATGGGAATGTATTTGCTGAAGACGGACCGGCAGAGACTGAAACAAAATAGCAAAGATGGAAATTTAACATCTGGTTGAAAATGAAACTGTTAAATAACTCGTTCTGTGTGTCGGTTCTGTAGAGGGTTCAGATATGATCACACAAGTCTTTTAAATGATCTCAGGACAGCACAGGAAGCTTCTGTTTTCACTCTGAATATATCTTAACAGTAATAAGCTGAAAAAAACATATATAAATAATTTAAAATCTAATAGATCTACTTGAGGTTTCTGAGTGTTTGTAGTTCTGTCCTAAAGTTTTACGGCAATAAAAACATAGTTCATGGATACAGCTATTTCTCTCCTGATAATGATGTACCGTTTTGAGCTATTAGAACAGAAATCTCTAGGTTTTAGGTTCATCAGTCTGTCTATAAAGCGACAAGTGCCTTATAAAGCTCTGAACACTGTTATAAGCATCACACACACCCTTAAATCTGACGACAAACGCTTCCTGACGTCTGACAGGAACCGAGTTCAGGTTTTGAAGCTGAGCACTTCAACATTAGCACAGTTTTGTAGCAGTTCTAGATTAGTAAAACTTTTTCTTTAGCAATATGAGGTTTGTTTGGTCCTGGGAAACACAGTGCTGAATATTTTGAAGATGACCAGGATTTCCTTAAAGGATATGAACTATTCTGTCTCTCTCCCTGTGGGGTTTATAGAGTCTGTGCTAGTTTGCTGTTATTCGAATGACGCTGTAACCCACAACACTTTTTAGCATGTTTGATACAAAGGTCCAAGCATACAGTGTTTGACTTGATTTTCTGTGTAACATCTGTTTGTTGTGTTGAAGACAATGGAAGGTGTGATTGCGTGTAAAAAAACACTTATTTTTTCCTCCGCTTATGATATCCAGATGTTGGAACGTTTCTTCCTTAAAAAAAAAAAGATTTATAGGGTGGAAATATTTTGCCGCCATTATAGCAGAATAAAGTAACATTAATTAATGGTTTTTAACCCAACATGTGAATAGTAAGCTTGAAAATCAAAGATGTAAAAAATGGCCTTTTTATGCTTTTCTGATTTATTGTTTTTATTTTGTTCCTGTTTTAGACCTGAAATTAAACATTTCATTTTAATGTAAGATACTAAACACTGTTTGCTCAGTTATATGTACTTTGTAACTACAGCTGGATGTAAATTTCTTTGTGTGTTTCTTAGACAAATGATAATTCATTTTGAATTGTACATTTTGTTACTCCTACAACTTACAATATTAGCTTACGGTGTTATTTTGTTGTTGCAGAATGTTTGTTTTAGTTTATTTTGAGCAGCTAAAATTTGTTCTGTTTGATGG
>JBAJNP010006357.1:0-25796 GCA_036877545.1 Yasuhikotakia modesta | reverse complement strand
TTTTTTTAAGCCTGATGTTTATTTAATATGCTGCTGTCAGGACTGAAGGCGCTATTAGTATAAACACTATAGATTTATACACTTACTAAAGAATAAATGTACATGCAATCAGTATTAACATTCGATCAGTGAAAAAACAACCCTGTCTAATATCGTCCAATCAGATCTCTTCATCATCTAGATCAATGATCACATGCTCTAAAGGGTTTGTGAGAGACGCTACGGTCCATCAACCAGCAGAAACACATTCTTCTGTGTCCCACACAGATACACCTGAAGTCTCTGCCTGCTGCCCTCCTCCAACACAATACATCTTTAATTCAGCCAGTCACACAGCTGCCTGGACCAGCCAGCTGAATTATTTACCTCAGCTCAAGCCTCTGTATTCCTCCTCCCACTTGCTCCATGTGTTGTTCATGCTAACCGCTCCTGGCACGCTGGCATCTGGCATGGATTGGCAAAGCCTTAGCGGAGCCTCTGCAGGCCTGTTTGAAGCTAATGGTGTCTGCAGTAATATCATCTATAGACAGTACAATTGGTTTTCAACTGTATGGTTTAATCATGTCTGACTGACCTGACAAAGTCTGTGCCTGTTTCTAGTCTGTCTCAAATGTATAATGGAACAAACCTGGTCACTTATAATATATATAATATATTATAATATATATAAATCAGTGTATTTGACCAGGTTATTTTCCATTACACATTTAAGACAGAAGGTTCTGGCTAAACTTGCATACTATGTCTGGAATTGGTTTAAATATAAAGCTGAAAAGCATAAATACGTTTTGTGGTATTTAAAAATAATTTTTGTAATGCATTTATAAAATAATTAACATGCAAGTGTTAAATGCAACTATTTAACTTATTATAAGTATTATAAATTATCCATTTTACTGCTTTTACTTTTACACAGTAAATGAGATAAAGACAATTCAACATGCAAACCAGGGAATCTGGTGAATTTGGGGAATAGTGGCTTCTCTTGGAAAATGGCCTCTTCTGTTGAGTCGTAAATCTGACTAAATCCAGCAGAGGAACTGGTGGGAACAGGAAAGCACATGGTATCGTTTGTTCTCTGGTTGTCTTCCCATGTCTCTCCCTGCCTGCTGGATGTAGAATCTTCATTCAACAAAGTCTAGGAGCATCACCTCACTCGTTATTCATAAGCACACACACACAGACACACACACACGGACAGACACACTCATGCATAGAGAGCAGAGGGCAGCCATGATGGATGAGAAGAGACTCCGCTGATAAGAGAAAGGGGCCTTTTTGCCTCCATTATAGAGGAACACTCACTCTTACACTTACACACTCTCTCTGTCTCACACACTCTCACACACACACTTCCAAATGTTCTACAGGAAACAGGACTGTGGCATTTTACCAGAAGTGTCTGATAGTAAAGTGCAGCATCAGCTTTGTGCAGAAATCCATAATATCAGATATTTACAGCTGCATTGTGTAATGAGGTAAATAATTGAGGCACAAACAGTAACAAAAAATTAATAAAGACGACTTAGTGGTTCAAAAACGACACAATGCTAGGACAGGACTGAGTGGTAACTCACCACTGAGTGAGACACAGAGTGGCCATTTCTCTCCCAAATTCCCTAGATAAGAGCCGAGAACAACATCTCAGGAAACGCACAGCAGTTCCAAACCTCACCACAATAAAGCTGCTTGGTTGATGTTTCACTCACGTCTATAATGGAACGAGTTAAAGTTATTGTTAAGTGTGAGCAGTCAGGTTAACTTCAGGGCAGGGATTTGAACAAACTCAGAACCTTAATTTGAAACTCATAACTCACATAGTACATATACATAAATCAGTGAACATAAACCGTTTTCCTTAGGCCAGCAGTTCTGATTAATTTCTTTGCCTACCAACGGCTCCCCAGTGTATCTGACATTATCTGATATGCTCCAGCATATATAATTTTGAGAGTGTTTGCGTCTCTGTGTGCGCAGCTGTGCACGCATGTCTACGTGTGGGCGTTGCCCCAGTCCTTTATTCCGTGCTCCCACACCCTTAAGGTCACAGTCAATTAAAGCAGATGGAAAACAGACCGAAACGCATTGAGAACTATTTGCAGCTACACCTTAAAACTTACACGCTCTCTCAAGCAGACATACTCACAACGGGGAACCACACGCCATATAACTGCACAAAGACTGGACGTTACAGTGGAGGAAAATGAGAAAGCTAGCCAAAATGGAGTGTGTATGGGGGTAGGGGGCCCTGTGTTGATGAATCCCCCCAGACGCTGGTCTGGTAATGAGGTCACAGGACTGTCAGACAGACCCCCAAACAAAGCCACTGTGATCTAGGGTCGGCCTGTCCCTCAGACACATACACTGTCGATAGAGACTATCAATCACACACATACACACACACACCACTTTAATAACACAGATCACAAACAACAACAATTCCGATTTAATTTGCTTTAAAGGGACAGTTCACAAAAATATCTGTCATAATTTCCTCACCATCATTTAAAGCCTGTATGTTGTTCAGCATAAAATATGTTTCTCTCAACAGAACACTTAAGATTAAACTATAAAAACTTTCCAGTCACTCCCACACCTATGCTATTTCAAAGAACAGGAAATTAGGCTTTCAAGTATCAAAAAGGGCACAAAATAAATAGACCTTTTTCAAACGAGATCAACCAATTAATTGTAAAAGAACTCAAAAGAATGATTCAGACATCACAGAAAACTAGGCACAAGAAACTTATGACACTTTTACAGTCATTTTGTTTTCTTTTTGAAGTGTCGAAGCCTCAGTCACCATTCATTGTAACTCAATGGAAAACAGCTACTAGTAAATTCTTATTTTGTCAGAACATGAAAGTGAATAAACAATGACTAAATTAAATCAAATTAATTAATTAAAGGTTTGTTTTGGGGTGCGCTAGTCCTTTAACATAATCAGAGTTGAAATAAAAAAGAACAAAAACAATTCTATAGAATTATATATTCAGTTTGAACCATTTATCTCAAAACATCACAAAATGTATTTTTTAAAAAGCGTTTTAGAAAAGCAGACATTTAATTTACACGTAGCTGCCGGGACCTGGCCATCGCAGGACACAGTACAGCAAAGGGTTAAAGCAAAGAAAGCTGAGAAAATAGAACTTTTCTTTGGCAATTAGTTCTGATGAGCAGGTTTGTTAGGCAGCAGCTATTGAAGGTCTATTTATAGAGACCGCTTCAGGAGAAAAACCTGAGATGCGGCCATGCACATCAGAGGAAGAGGGGGATGAAAGCGGGAAATGAAAGAGGAAAGGGGGATGGTGAAAAAAGTGAGAAAGACATGGCCTTCTGGCTCAGAGGAATGCAGGGCAGCCTCTGTTCGGTGATGAAACGCTTTTGTAGCGAACGAGTGGACAGCCGCCTGCCCCCTTGTCCATTAGACACAGTTTGTTTGCATTTTTTCATATTTGGTTCATCTTTACATGACCTCACTTCAGCCGTTTGCACTCGTGCGGAGTTCAAACTCGAACACAAGGCCATTAATTAAACAAGCGACTCGATAAACGATTATTTATTCATGAGATCAACCAGTTTGAGTGCAAACCAAACATCAGAGACAAACATGTGGAAATGAGCTTCGTGAAGCTCGTCTTTGGTCAAAAAATAACTAACTAGCTAGCTAACTACATAAATAAAGTGTCTACCAGATATCCGTCTCCATTCGGGCAGGTTTTTTCCATTCGGGCTGCAAAATTGTCAGCATTCCTCTTAACAGCATATTCCATGGAAACTGCCCCCCTCTGTTCGTCTGAATCTAGTGAAAACTTTAAATAGTGTTTTATGTTGCGCGATTATTTCTGCCTTGTAATTCTGTCAGAGGGTGGAGGGGGTCCCGGGTTCTGAAAATTACCTCAAATAAAACATGTGGTGGGTGTCAGCTGATGCAAGTGTTTCTTGCAAACACAGAGGATGTATAACAGAGAAATAAACATAAACTTAGGACAAACGGTCAGGGTTGTCGAAACTTTTAAGCAAATTCAAAAGATTTTACCATATTGGGTAAAGAAAGTGGAGGCGGCAAGTACAGTAAAACAATTACATAAAACCACACTAACATAAACATAGAATATACACTAAAAAAACACCAAAAAATATCATTATTTACTCAACCTTAACATGAGTCAAACTCATGAGACTGACTTTCTTTGGTGAAACACAAAAAAAGAAATATTGAATAATACTAAAAAAATTAAATGTTTACCTAGCTATTAAAATAAATGGGGACTGAAACTTTTAAGCGTCACAAAGAAAATAAAAGCACCATTAAAGTATGATGCAAATATAATGAGGGCAGCCCATAACAATTTAATGCCCATAATACAACTTAAGTTTAATGTATAATATTAAAATCTATAATATTACTTTAAATTACTTAATATGACTAAATGTATTTTACAAGACTGATATGGGATTATTATGATATTTTATAGTGATTAAATCCAGATCTTGGCAGCCCCGGCCCTTATTCACTATGATGGAAATAAACTGTCAGGACATACTTCAAAAATTCATCTTCTGTGTTCCACGGAGGGAAGTCAGTCCTGTGTGATTAGAACAACTTGCGGGCAAGTAAAAATAAAATGTGAGTGAAATATTCCTTTAACATACAAAAACATATTCATGCCATTTTGGATTATTCAGCAAAAAAAAACCACACACAAAAAGGAAAAACCAAGATCCGTCCTACGCCAAGACTATAAATATATACACACACAACAATTTGTTACAGCTGAGAAGACATCTGTTTCTCAGTATCTGAACTCTGAGCATGAACTACACTTGCTGTTTAATATAAAACATCAATTTAGCGGATAGGTTTTCAAGCCTTACTGATTCAAGATCAGTATTGAGATTGAGGGACAGAAGTGCAGAGACTTGCCAGCCCAGCTCCCTTAGGAGAATCACACAGCCCACAAATCAGTTTAATGTTTCACTGACAGCCATGGTTGTTCACAGGAGGACCACAACTGTGCAAACCCCCCCAACCCCCCTCACCCTCCCTCCCGCTGCTGAATAAAGTGAAACTGAAGAGTTTTCTCCACAGATATTTAGACTGGAAGAAAGAAAGACAGACAGACAATGTATTATTAGACAGGAGAAACTGTGTCTGTGAGCAAAGCATTGACTGTGTCTGTATGGATAAAAGACAGAAATGGCGGGACTGTGTTTATTTGGAGACAAGCTAACATGAATCATTCTCAGAACGCTGGCTAATGTTCTCTAAAAGTTATTTCAAGTTTATTAAAAACGTTCTTGCGGTTACATTAGCAAAACTGATGTAATATTACATATCAAACATTTCTTTTACTAAATTGTTAGTAAAAGATCTAAAAACATAAAATTTAGAAATTGTTACTATAAACGTTCTTACAACCTAAAATGTTTGCTGGGAGGAGCCTGTGTTAGCATGCTAAGGATAAATCTTTTTGAACAGACACTGTGTTAGCCTGAGTCTGTTGTCTGTGTGGCGAACAGACAGTGTTAATATAAAGGTGAGGTTGTTTTCTGTCAGATTGTAAAGAGATAGTTCGCTTGAAAAGGTGAGCGTGTTTGAGGAAAACACTTGCATAGAACAGACTGTGTTAGCTTGCAGAGGACCGACTGTGCCCGTTTGAAGAGAAGAGACTGTGTCTGTATGTGTAGGTCAGTGCGCCCCGCTGTAGCAGAGAGCACACAGAGAGTAAACACATTAACGTCACTGTGCTGCTGTTCGCTCGACTGCATTCACAGACTCTGACTCATCAGGGCTGGAATGGGAAACAGAGGACACTGGCAAGGGGGAGGCCCAATACAGTCCCATACTCGCAAGTGCCATGCACACATAATTACACACACACACACACACACACTGTATACACATGTACACACACACACACACACACACACACATACACCTGCTATTCAGAACAAAACCATCATCTGGAAAGCATCTTAGACAGCTAAAACAAGAATGGATGTCACACTGTCGCACGTGACATTAAAGGTTTACTAGCTACTTTTACGTTACGCGTCTCACACTTTACACAGTCTTTCATTAGATGGAGCCGTAAACGTCAACAGCCATTACCTCATCGCCAGTCACATGGTCTGCATGACATCAGTCAGCGCTTTGAGCTGAAAAATGGTCAACTTACACCTTTGAATGCTCCTTCTCTCTCTCTCGTACTATAAACAACGTTTCTGCAGGTGCAAGCATCTAGCGGTGGAAATTTTAGCCCATCGACAGAAACAATATTATCATACACAATAATGGCTTTTCTGTGTTCAGCAAAGCACAGATTCCATTACAGCTAAAAGCAAACAGTAATGATGTTGAGTCATGCCGGTTGAGCACTAGAAATACAGACCTGTTCTGTGCTAATGGTCTGTAGTTTTGGCACCTCCAATCGCAGGTGACAGGATGGAGTTATAAGTGAAGATATGGCAACCGTTTTCCCTTTGGGTATCAACAACAGTGGTGTAACTATGGAAACCATACCCAAAACAAGAGGTGACAGGAATGATTGTCACATTAGTCAGGAACCCAAATCAGCTGTGGCTTAAAAATGGTGTTTAAAATATCCCATCAGACCTGCCAAAATCACTGTTTACTGTGTGTGATTTAATAGGCCTTGGAAGAAAACGTCAATTCTCTTATGTCACACCCAAAGTTTAAGGACTGTTGAAAGAACACTAGCTCAGCTCCAAAATCTAGCAAGCTGCCTGTGAAAGCTGTATTTTAAGTTATTATAGGCACAAAGACCGTTTTAAAAGCTGGCCAATTTCATTGTTGCCTGTTAAAGTACCTTCCTTTGCCTAAAGGCAATCCCAGAATGCCTTGCTCCCTGTTACTTGTGTTAGAGCACTTTAATGATAACTTATAAACATTTCCCCAATGGCTAAGATGCTACCTTATTAGGCAGCTGTCTATATAGGCAGCTCAATAGGCTTTTGGAACAGACCCCGTGTGTGCGCACTTCCTTAAGAATCTGTAACCCAAGTCAGAGAAAGACCTCAAAGGTACATTAATCAGTAAAAGTAGGTCTCTGTTAGGACATCTAACACTGGGGACCAGGTGATTGAGACTGGGGCCCTCCAAAGGACAGCCTTCCGGAGGTTAGCATAAGCCACAGTGTTGAAAAGCACAGGATAGGCTAGCCCAGTGTTGAAAAGAGGTAAGCGGATCTAGGGTTAATGGTGTCTCTGCTTGTGTGCATCTGTGTGAGCTTTTATATATGACGAGCGTGTATGTGTGTGTGTGTGTATATGAGTCCAGCAGGTATACATTCAAGTACGCACATATATTAGCATGTGTGCGCGCATCTAAGCATGTCTGACAGCACAGCCGTTTGCCCGGGAGTGATGGAGGGCGTCCTGAAATCTGATCGCGCCACCAAGGCCGCCACTGCCCACCCAGTGAGATGAAGACGAGTGTGTGGGTTATCGGGTGTGTGCAGATGCTACACCACAAACAAACACACACACACATACACACACACACACACTGACTGACTGACACAATAATATGTTGTTTAGAAAACCTAAGGTTGCATAAAATTCCCAAACAAAGGATCAAGTGTTCTTTGTTGCTCAATAATAATAAGTATTCTTTGTATCTGCTAGTATCTGTTGTCAAACTATATTATTTAAAGATGATGCAACGACTGGCAGCTGCAATAATTGTTGCTGAATAGTTCTTTGTATATAAACACACAGAATTTCTGTATTTTCTACAGTAAACAATGCCTAATGTTTCTTTCACAAGCAAACATTGTAAATAAAAGATGCTACAATATTGCAAGACTATTGATTTACCTTATAGCCCTAAACAACTCATGCCCTCATTGAGGGCTATACATGCCCTTATAGCGCTCAATAACAAACAACTGAAGTCACAGCTAAAATTGTAAAGAATTTAAAGAAAAAACAACCTCATTAACTGTTGAAGGAAAACTCAATCATATACCGTGGCCACAGGCGCTGTGCGCGTCAAACAAACTACGACTTACTGCATTTCATGGCCTAATTAACATAATCAGATGGACAAGGGAATTTAAATTCCTGAAACATCCGGCTCTGATCCCAGATCTGTCCAGTCTCAGGGACACCACAGCTTTTGCGGTTGATTTCTGACCACAGGACTGTAGATTGCACTGGTTTGAATAGATCACTGGGGGTTGCTAGGCTAACGTGACCAATCTGTTGTCGGCTAGGCCGCCTTAAGAAGACAGATTACTCCTCTTCAGGCAGCTCAGGGACAGACCAGCGCCACAATTCCAGAGGGAGGGTTCCAATTCCGGCTCCAATTCCCAGTCCATGTCCCATTCCTGTCGGCTCTAATGACCCAATGCAATATTTCACCACAAAGGGATTCTAAACAAGGTGGAAAAAATATATTCAGCTCTAGCCGTGCATCTCTTCCAGCATATCTCAACGAGGCCCTCCGAGGGTCTGGTGTCAGGTTGGGGAACTCACACGAGCTCACTGATGCATTCTGATGAGAAAATAAATTAATCCTTGTGATGTCACAGAAACTGAATCATTGCTTATTATTTTATTTTCAGAATAAAGTCACCACTGCGCTGACTGAATATAAAGTATCAATGACCTAAAAATTTGTTACTCAAGCTTAATGGTACATTATATATCTAAATTATATCTTTTTAGTAAAATATAACCATTATAAAAAAATTCCACTTTCTGCAAAAAATAATCAACATAACCAACAGTGATCTAGGAGCAATTTCAAGACTAGACTTGCGTTGTGGAATATGGGACAGTGTGATTCATAAACACAGACAGAGCAGTCAGATTTTCCAAAAGCATAACACTCAGCAAAGTCCAGTCGTGATTATCAGACAGGAAGTTCTGAGGATCAACCAATCAAGTCAGCCGAGAAAGACAGGAAGTGGCACACAGTCAAGCCCCATCAGTTCCACTCCAGTAACATTCCAACTTTGGCTTTGCAGATGGATCGAATCCTACAGGCACAAATACAGCAAACCAGCACAAAGAACCAGTGCATCCAACCAACGCTTTCAACCTCACAAAAAACGAATAAAAGAATGAGAAATCACATAAAATCAAGATATCCAAAGTCTTGCTCTTTTATTTTTTTGCTACTTTGAAATGTAACTTATTTATGCAGGTAAATTCCACTTTCATTTAAGTGCTTCATTCCATCTACAAAGCTGTCAGGAGGAGATAAATAAAAACTAATGCTAAAACTTCACCATAAACCTGAGGGCTACACAGAAATGTCTCTTCCACACAAGCCTTTAGGAGGTCAGAGCCTTTTCAGGGATACCATGTAAAAGCTAATCACCTTTGACAGGACACAGAAGAACTTTGAAGATATTTCTACCATCCAAATTTATTCTGATAGGTATTGCGGAAATGGAAAATGTAGAATGTCATCAAAACGCATTTAACGCTTGCCTTGAATGCCCCAGTAAAGTTAAACTTTTTGGCACAAAATGGAGAAACCCTATTTCTGTATACTGTGTATTTTCCCTTTTTCCACTAGATCTATGCGCTATATTTGTATGGTACCTTTGACTAGCGACAGACCAATTAATCAGGTCAATCAAACTGGCTAATATTTGTCTATTTTTAGACAACAATGTCTGTTTTGCAGATTAACAGATGTATTACAGTCTCCATTTATTCTCGCTGCTGTCTAAGAGCTGTTGCTGAGACCATAAAAAGATCTCATATGTGATTTTTCACCCCTTCAGGCTATGAAAGCGTTTCAATCTGCCACATCTGAATACATGAAATGACCTGGGTTTAAAAACCGGATAAGTCAACCCTAGACCTCACTGCTTTCTGACTCCCTGCCCCCACTACACTGTATACATCAAAGGCATTTCAGTGTGCTAATCACACAATGCCCTCTCTTTCTTTCTCACTACACAGAGACGCACAAGGACACACACACAAACACACTGTAACAAATCCAGTCTTTGGTAAATACCCTAACGTCGTGTTAGGAACGGGACGGCTATAATTAACAGTGTAAGACGCCAGTCTGCCAGCGTGGGCGTCATGCCAGTGGATCAGCCCTAATTACTGTATTCATTTTGTCAGGACCATTCACTTCACAGCTCTCTTTGACCAACCCTGGCAGCCAATGAAATCTCTGGACACTCACATCACAACGTCCAGGGGCCAACCAGCCGTCCCCTTTAAGGCAACATCAAAGCCAGTGAAGGAGCAAAAATCAAAATGGCCGACGCGCACACAGCTATCCTCACTGCAAAAAACTCTTGGGATGGCAAGTTTCTGCAACGAAACATCTTTCACAGTGGCCTTTAAAAAAAGCAAAAGAAAAATGATACATGCAAATATACACGTTGCAACCAAAAAGAAAGTTGCCGAAACACAACAAATATGCCAAAAATGTGATTGTTATCATTTTTGTTTAATGCATAAACTCAAAGTATGTGAGCTCTAAAGGGTGGGAACGCACAAGACCTTACACAAATATTTCCATCTTCCAGCCTGAATATAATTTTGTAGACAGACTGGTCTCTTTCAGTCTCCATCACATCCTATTTAAAACTCAATCTAAACCAGCGAGCGAAACCTAAACGAAAACAGGGCCAAACCTGTCGGTTGTTTGGGTTAAATATTTATGCATTTTGAAAAAAGACAAAATGAAGTGATCTGTGTCAAATTTAACGGCCGCTTAGGATTATTTATTTCACAGGTGCAGGCTGAGGAAAAACACAGACGTTATGTAATCCGCTGGAAAATATTGGGTCATCCTAACAAATCCCTATCTGTCACATTGGCATCACATAGCGGACAATAAACTTTTCAACCTGCGTCCTCAGGCGCAGCAAAACCATGAAGCTGCTCCGTAAATAACCAGTCAATAACAATTACACAACAGCAGTGTGACATTCAAGAACTGAGAATGAAACGGATATAGAGACGCACAAACTCAACCCACAATTTATCTTTCTAAACATACACAGCCAAGAGCTAAAAACTTGAACAGGTGGGAGTTGATGTGAGTATATTGAGCACAAACATCAAGATTGTTGTTAATTAGGCTAAATGTTCCTAAAATACATTTAAACGTAACCATATAAATAAGAAATCGATGGCCTGAGGTGGTGACCATAGCAACAGCACGTAGCCAAACTCCTTCAATAAACACTGTCAAAATACATTAATGTATTTAATGGTGTTTCATCGTGAAGTGAAGTGAATAAAAATAAACAGCTAAATATCTTTAAGATAACAGTTAGCTAACTATTCTAGGGGGTCCTAAATACAACATGGGTTGCACAACACTATCCTTAACCATAGGGTAAATTCTATACCTTTAAACAGTGGGTGATTTTTACACTAGTCAAAAGAAACAGTACAGTAAGGTAAACTATGGCACAAGTTCACATTCACCAGGTCAGCTACTAAAATAATTTTACCTCATCACAGACAGAATTTACCCTGATGTCCTGCACCTTGAGTGTTGGGCAGGGAGCCACTATGAGTTTTTTTGCTTTTACAGGGTTCACAGAATCTCTGAGCGCACAGCCTCTCAACCGAAACCCCCGGCACGATTAATTTAGTAACGGGTTATTAAGCTCAGACATAAATTGCAGCACTGGACGTTTTAAATGGAAAAGGGGGACTGATTTATTGAGGCTCCGGAGACAAAACAGGTTTTTTATTTTCCATTTATTCATCGTCTCTCTCGGAGAGCGGGAACTCGCGAGGAATTTGCAAAACGAGAGGCAGGAAACAGGGAGGAGGGCGACGGCAACCTTGATCAAAGATAACGCCGGCCGGAGCGCCGTGGTGCCCTTGAGTGTTCGACGTGAAAGACGGTTGGCACGGATTTCTCAAACCAAACACAGCCAAGAATTATACGGATTTGGAATCTGGAGGATTTGAGGCACCTGTTTGACATTCTCTAAAAAGCACTTTTATGCTGATAAGGATAATATTAATCAAAGAGCAAAAGAGAATCCTGAGGTTATTTAAAACTTCAGGCGACAGGAGAGAATGATGTCAACATTACGTCCTGCTCTGATCTCCCGCCATAAATTGTTGGCTGTGATTTAACAGCAGCTTCTGGTGACTCAAGATCAACACAAAATTAATACCACAAATAAGCTCAGATAACTTATAGAATAAAACAATGATTTAATGTCAATAATTAAAAAAGGAATCTGGAAGGCAGAACAAATGTCACATTTATAAATGCATTTAAAAAATGATTCTGTTAAACACTTAACAATATTTAATGCATCTCATGCATCAACGCTTTAATTGTTCAACTGGGTCAAACAGCAAATTTTAAAGATTAAATACTGCATATTTTTAAAAATGAACGCTGCAAATAAAAAAAAACAAACGCTTCTGCTGCTTATGCCTGCCAGGATACCAACAAAATCTATGAATATGCACACAGAGAAGATAATGTTTCCCCACTGTCAGTGCATGTTTGCTTCAGAACTTTATCGGATCAGGAAAGGTTTTCAGTAAACAGGGATTCACTGATCCTTACTGTCTTGCTAACATGGATCGTCGGTTTTCCCCCGGAACGTGACCTCACAGCCAACGCTGTCTGGACACGACCGTCCACCTCTAGCCATGCAGACAGACTATTCCCTAAATGGATAAACCATAATATCCTCCGATTTCTCCGCAACTGACCTCTGTTCTGAGCTTCAGCCGGGTGCAAAATCCCAAAATAATCTAACATTTCACTTATGTACTAAAACTCCAGTGGCAATAGAAATGCAACCTTGCAATGCGCAGCAATACAATGCAAGCTATGAAAGAACTGAATAGAAAAATGTCAAACAAATATTCGTCAAAAGTGGTGTCAGTACAGCACAATGCTCAACTGTCAATTCAGGTTCAACATTTAAACCTCTCAAAAAAGACTAAACATGAGCTCCGAGATAACAAAACAGCATACTTACTAACTTCCACTTAAGAACTACACTACCCATAATTCTGCCACAAGACCCTACTTAGATTTACCAATCAGGGAGGTCTCTGACCATGGGAGTAAAAACTATGTCAATTAGGTACAGCAATCCCACAAAGCTTTGCAAATGATCAACAAGTCTGTCTGTTTTATACTTCTATTAAATCAACTATTATGAGGCAATAGTTTCGTACTGTATCATCAACATTTATTGATGATGTAATCTGCAATGGTTTAGGGAAGTGAATGTTAAATACTCAGTATTGCACTTTTCTTAAATGGTGAAATAGTTATTTTAGTTCAGGGATGGGTGACTCAGTTCACAACTTTCAAACTTTTTATTGAAGAATTTTTGTGTAAAGTGAAAGAATGAGGCAAACAGTGTGATGTCACTGCTGCATATAACTCATTTTTGGTCAGTAACAGGATGTGTCGCTCCAGACATATGACAATTACATGTTCCACTTCCTCTTGAATTCCTCATCGCCCCTCATATAATGAGCTCATCTCTCGTCTCTCTCACCTCTGGAGTATTCTTCTTAAACTCGCGGCTTTGGTCGATGAGTTTTTTCCTGGATTGCTCGCTCTCATCCTGTCTGTTGGCCAGGGATGTGGCGGTGGCATCCAGTTCTTTCTGAGGGCAGATAAAGGAAACAATCACATGACATTCCAGAATAAAATTTAGACGAATGACGTTACAGCAGTTAAGATGTAAAAATAGCAATAATGAATCTAAGAAACTGGATTTCAGCTGCTATAATTTAAACTGAATTACAATCAACACAAAGAGAAATCAAAACTGAAAGTAAGGCTCTGTTTTTAAAAGTTAAAATTTTGTTTACACAGTGGGGACATTTTTACCTCAAAAAGTTGCATTGGTAAACTTTAAAACAAGACAACAACAAGCACAACAAGTTTTACAGCAACTATCACATCTATACTGCTGAAAAAGTGTGAAAAGTGTGTTTTATAAAGTGTGAGAATACAGCTCTGCATGCACCTGCGGGCGAATTGTGGCTATAAACCGCTCTTTATAACTCACTGGAACAGACCAATCAGATTCCCTCGATAGTTGCAACAAACGAACTATGATTGGCTCACGCACCAATCAGTCACCAGCACAGCTTGGTAGCCCCGCCCCCCCATGGGCCTCATGAAAAGTCAGCAGTCTGCGGACCCACAGTCCAACTCTTCTCCTCTCAACAGCAGGGAGCTGAGCTAAAGAATATCGTCTGACATCTGGGAACCAGATGCTGGGAACAAATCAACTTAATTAGGCTGGAACTCTGTGCGCCAGACTCCCCAAACCTCCAGCACAACAACTGAGGGGCTGAGTCACCACAGTCTCGCCCCAGTTTTACTCTCCTTTGTTATTATCACCTCCTTCCTCCACGTACTAAGACGCACGACTTCGCAAAAGTCACGATGTTCGTCTGACCAGGCGAGGGACAAATTTGGTTTTAAAATATCATCTCTGGGGACGGGTGTGGAGCGCTGGTTTCTGGGTCAATGGAACATGTTTTAGATAAAGACGTCATGCTATGTAAGTGCGGCTAAAGTTCCTAAGGTTTCTCAACAGCCATGACGGGTCGTCTGCATTCACGTATCATTAATACAGGCGGTGCAACCGTGACGAAAATAAACCCTGACGTATACATGCAATACAACCACACGCTGTTAATGGTAGCCTGCGTCACCCTCATAATCATAAACACACGGCTCATATTCAAAATCTTAAACACCATAAAGCCATTCAGTTTAGGAATGTGCTGCTAAAATCACTTCTAATATGTATCATAATATAGCATACAGCTCATATCAATACCGGTAATACCCCCTGGGGTATTCTATCCAGCCCCCGGTGTAGTCCAAGGAAGCCCTGTAGCCCTCCAATGAGGGTCGTTTATATAAAGAACCAAATTGTTCCCTATAATAGCTTTATAATTTTCCTAATGGAGGAATTCTGCTGGCTCAGGCGGCGGTGCTTGTCTTAGTTAATTTGTTCGGTAGTAAACGCTGATGGAACAGATTACAGGGCTCCCCGGAGAGCCAGGCCCTGCCAGATACTATCAGCTGCATATGCAGCAGGGAAACATTGAGGCCTCGTTCTCTCTCTCTCTCTCTCCCTCCCTCCCCCGCTCTCTTTCACTCAATCTAGCTGTTCTGTTTTTTACTTCCCTCTCACTTGTTCTCATAACCTGTCTCTCTCACAGGCCATTACATTTCCTCCTCTCTATGTCGCTCGCTCGTTCTCTCCGTATGACGTGCAGCGTGGCGGAGCGCTCAGGAAGGTCATCTGTACGAAGGCAGTCAGGAACAGATAAAAACAAAGAGCGAGTCTAGCTCAGGTGAGGGAGGGCGCAGACACACAGCTGTCGGGAGAGCTGTACTGTAACTACTGATGCTGATGTTCAGAAGGTCCCGAATTCATTTACGATTCAGTTTGAGTGTAAATTCCCTTACAGTCAACATGGAAACCAAATGAACCCATTTACATTCCTAAAGCATGTTCCTGGACTCACTGTGAGTTATTCACCGCTGCACATTTTTATGGAGGAATAAAACATCTTAAAAGTCTTAATTAAGCTTAAGTGAAGCTTGTTTAGTGTTTAAACCCCTCCTCTAACCGCTTGGCTACATTCTGGTATGGACCACCCACTTTTTACAATCCAAACTATTTTAAATACATTAAAATCCAACCCGGGTCATTTTCAAACCCAATTTCCTGTCACCTCTATACCGTACATTAAAGGACAGTATCAAAAATAACCAATTATTATACGTTTAAACTTCCACTAACTTACCCGAACATATTTCTCTGTTTTCCTGGGCTCCTTTAATCACTTGCTCTAAATAAAGGTGACCTGTTTTCTGAAGGGTATGACTTAATACTGAAGTCAAAAAAACAATAAATACAAGTGCATGTGTTTGAAAGGCACAGACGGCTACCATTATCACAGATAAAGCTAATCTATTTTTACGCCAGCGTAGCTGTTAAGCCCTTTATCAGTGTCTTTGCTTTTGCGGGTACCATTTATAACAAACCTGCTTTGTGTGAGCAAATAATCTCAGGACTGGCCCACTGTTTTAACTTGTGACACTGTGTACCGTGCAGCGGGGTCTGTTAAACACCTACGCAAAAAAATTGGCAGCAGAGGTGCAAACTTCACCTTGTCACGTCCCAAAAACATATCCCTTAACATTGTGTTTGAGTTACTGATCTCTACAGCCTGAATAACGCATTTAAACCAATGCTCTGGAGGGCGAGGGCATGCTACCACCCGTGCGTGACTTTATCCACAAAGTTAAGAGCCATATAAACATGTTTTCACATAAATGGGTCAATGTGCCCTCACACCCTAAGGCTCAGCTGCACAGCTGACCACCTAATGGCTCCTCTGGGTAAAACACGGAGTACAAAGAACCCTAGAACATGACTTCAGCAACTAAGTAAAATTAGCAGCACTGCTAAGGTAACGACATACAGTCAGCTATTTAAAACTGTCTTTGTGTTTCACATGGAAAATTGTAAAGACAAGAGGCTAAATAAAGGTCAGGAGAAACTAAGAAGCAGTTTAACATTTTAATTCAAACCTTAAATTCTAATGTGACGTTTTTGTGCCAGACAAATGACCTCATTGTAAAATTGTTGCACAATTTCATAAAGTACAGTTTCAATGTGTCAACTTGAACTTCAACTGTCTTGTTCAACTGTAAAGTCTCTTTGCAACAATGCTTGTGAAAGCGCTTCAAAAAAAATCTTGAATTGCACATCTCAAAAGCAGGTGAACTATTTTAAATTATAAGAAGCGACCAACGCTACATGACTAAACCAGAATGACATAAACACTCACAAAACCACAATCATTACGACATGGTCTCATCTTCCTTGTTCCTTCCTTGTTCTGCATCTCAAATTACATACACTGTCTGTAAAAGTCCAATGATGACCTAATCGTGTTGCACAAACAATGCATCCGTGTTACTGTTCTGTGATACACTGCATGTTTCTGTCTCTGTTAGCTTGAATTAATTGTGAATCAAGGATTTGGCGTCCTGTCAAGATCTACAATCATGCAGCAACAAGCATGCAATAAACAATGCAGTGCGAGTAATATCCTCACAGGGGGTTGTGATAGCATAGAAATTTCACACTGTGGCATGCGGCACACAATCGAGACCACCCTGTTCTCCTAGCTTTCCAGCTAATAGGGAATGTTCTCTGAATGTTGGCTAATGTTTTTTCAAAGTTATCAAAAAGGGTTTTGCAAAAACATTATTATACTGATTATATCTCATATTATGCATTTCAAAAACGTTATTCTTGGAACATTACAGGATTGAACAGCATTCTTTTACAAAAGCCATAACATCAATATAACATAAAAACTTCCCCATATAAATTTTCATGTTTTTGTCACTCAACAGAAATGTTACAGGAACATTCTTTCAACCTAAAATTGCTAGCTGGGTTTGTAATGTGAGAGGCCACTGATGTAACCCTTGGGAACTCATGCGACCACAAACACACACAAACTGTGAATAACAAGAGACTGCGGGTCTCATTAGATATGAACAAACTACAGACTTCATTTCCATCCAATTAGGAGACACTCAAAGCATTATGGGGGTTCACTGATTATGATGCAGTACATTTGGGTTGTCTCAGTGCAACAATGTCCCAGTTGTTGACTGAAGAACACTCTTATTCACAGCAGCTGGGAAGGGCAGGATTTTTAAGGCGGTTTAACAGACTGTTACTGCATCACTAATTCAAACTTGCTTTGTGGGCTGGACATCTCAAAAACATCTAGAAACATCTCAAAAATTAAACTAACACACAACACACTGCACAATGCCATTATTTTTTCTTGTTTTCAAGTAAAAATATCTAAACATTTTCGCTTGTTTCAGCAGCACTATAATACTATAAAATATCTACATATTTGCTTAAAATAAGATACATTTGCATAAGTACAAACGCCTGAGATATTAAGACTTGTTTACAGAAAACTTATTGAACTGAGTCAAAGCCTAAAACAAGAAGGGTTTTAGGCTTTGGGGTTAAGAAACACACTTCAGATATATTTTCTAAAAACATAAATTAATATATTAATGTAAAGCTTATTAGCTACTTATCTACAGCAGATGAAGCCTTTTGTTGCAACGCAGTTCTTAAGACAACCTCAATGTTAGTTAAACTGATCAAACCACTTATATCTGTCAGCCTATATACTTACAGCTCTCAACCTCTGGGTGATAATGCCTGATGCACTTCTTAACACGGAGAACGTTTTAACAAATCTTTAAACCACAATTGTTTGCAGACTTCTCAGTGTCACAAGATCTTACAACTCACACACAGTTTTCTCACTAGCACCGAATCTTTAAGAAACGTTACCACAGCCATTCTCAGATCTGACGTATCTCGCGTCACAGCAGTCAGTCCGCGAGGCTCGCGAGGATATCGATCCACTCCCGCGTCCGGAACGATTCCAGGACTGGTTTTCCCTCTTCCGCTGCGTTTGCTATCAACAGAGCTCTCAGGGGTTTATAGAACAGTTCATTACAGCTGAAGAACAAGTACAAGCCCAAAGCTTATTTTCTCTTTTATTTCTTTTGCTATCACTCCGTCTTTGATTCATTATGCAACGAAACCAGCAATTCACTTCAGAGGGGTTCAGTCAGCAGTGAATGAATCGCGTGGTGAGGGGTCTGAGAGTGTGTGTTGGCACTTCTTGTCACGAATGTACAGTACAACTTCAATGAGTTATTTAAAAGCATAGCTGACTTATTTAAAGTGCTGTTTTCCCAAATGTACATTACGGATAAAAGTGTTCTTCAACTGCAATACACATTTTGGGAAAACTAATAAGAACTATTATATCTATGGCTGGGTGTGGGGAGAAGATATCTGGTTAGGAGGGACATTAACCAGTTGTCTAGCAGTTTAAGAGGCCATCACACATTATTTCAGTTTTGCACATCTATGGTATCTGGATTTTTAAACCTTAGTAAACATGAGCCAAAAAAAAAAAATTACAATATAAACTATTAACTGAGAAAAAGATTTTAAAAGTGAGATACAACTACTAATGTTTTCTGTCTTTGGGAAAGAACCCAGCTTGATAAAATGTCATACAATAGGAACAGAACCACACAATGTTGCAATGCACCATGGGAAACATATCTGCCCTCAGCGTAAACACATATGGCTCAATCCTAAGTCTTCGTTTGAGGGGCACGATGTTGTGCATGAAAAAGCACACAAGCTCTGCATTATATTTCACCAATTTCATGACCGACTCTGGTGTGTATCTACTACAAACTCTGCATATCTGCATTTTAATACAAGGTCTGTTTATCCTGGAATCTGTGCTGTAAACTAAATTAATCAGATGTTTGGAGATTAGCATAACGGGGCAGAGGGAAGAAAGAAGGGGGTGTTTGTTCTGCGGGAGACAACAAGCGGTTAATTGTCACGACTGGGGGTGCAGACAGTGACCTGAAGCAGATATTACAGTATAGTCCAACTGATTCTGAGAAGCCAAGATGCAGCGTTCTGATTGGTTGCTTTCATACACTTGTGTACACGCAGAGTATTAATATGACTACAAGAGAGCAATGCAGCCAAACAAGAAAACTTCTGTTGAGCCGTCTACACTGTACGTGGACAACGTTCAATCAACAAAGGCTGTTTACACTGCAACTGGATGATTCTGAACCAACAAAGCTATCTAGGCTGCAAGTAGCTTTGTTAAAGCTGCAATCTGTAACTTGTGCCTCACTCTTATCATCTCTGTAATCTATTATCATCTCACATACTTTCAGTTACGTACATTAAAGTCAATAAAATTAAGCTGAAATTACTTTTGAAATCTGAAGTGATAATTATAAACTTACCATTGAGAATTGGGGAAGGAGACAGTTTTGAACGCTGATCTGTCTTGTTCCTGCTCAATAACTGATTTTTGTTTATTTTTAACCAGAAAATTTTTAGATTACAGCTTTAACTGTAATGGAATCGTTCTAGTTTTGGCAAACAGAGACGACAGACGGGAGAAAGATGGCACTCCATGGATACTGTAACAGGGTGACATTTCAGGAAATTCCAATGGTGTGTTACATTACGCATAGAAACTTTCTTTTACAGTAAAACTCCTGAAGCTGTAAACTAGTTTGATTGTGTGTGTGTGTGTGTGTGTGTGTGTGTGTGTGTGTGTGTGTGTGTGTGTGTGGCGAGGGGGGAGTGAATGCAGCAAACAAAAGTCCTTTTCAGATACATGATTCGAGACAAAAGGCCCATGCTTGCTATTGTCGATCCGTCTGCGTTTGTACACAGAGACACGAAAACAAGAAAAGATGATGACTACATCAAAAACAGATATCAGTTAAACCATTTAATCAGTCCTGGGCTGTTTCACCTATAAACAGCTCAACCGGTATTTTTTGTCAACTGATGGAATCTGCTCTTCATGTTTTGGGTTGTGATTAAGTTCTCAGAGCATTAGCATGAGACCTTCAGCACCTCAGCCGCTGATCAGACGGCTCTTGTACCTTTGGCTTGCATTGCAGTGAAAAGACAGGTAAACAGCTTTATGCAAGTTAAGTAGGGCGAGATGCACTAGAGCGTTCCGCTCTGTGAGCGAGGACCGGTCATTCCAGACAACCTGCGCTGCTGTAAACCACATGACATGAAGATCATAATATTCATTAACCAAAAACCGTAAAATACAGAGCCTATATGTGACTGTCTCAGCAGCTTAAAAAATCCAGTCCTGTCACTGAACACCTTTATAGAAAAGAGCAGCAGGAACATTCTGCAAAAATCCTACTTTTGATGACTATAGTTTAAAGGAATAAACAACATTTCTGACAACCTTATCTAACAAATACATTCCTTAAACTTTCCATTTAAGGTCACAATGGGAACATGTACAACTGCAATGCAATGTTTTTCAATACTGTTCACAAACTAAAACTGACAAAACACTATATTTTAAAGCAGTGCCCACAGTAGTAGACTGAACTCATTATGCAAGCAAAGATGTAAGGCTGTGGTGTGAGAGGTATACAATACTCTGACTCCTATTGTGTGTGTGTGTGTTGGCTTTCTGCCATCACCAGCTGTGACCTCAGTAAAGGTGCAGAAATCCGGACTGACCTTCACAACGCCTCAGCCAATCATCTCGCATCTGAAACGCTACACAAGTCCGACCTTCATACATCAACACAAACCCTGGGCCTCCGACAATATCAGATAAGACCTATACTTTGATTTGTGAAAAGCAAACATATTCAAAGGCTTTAAACAGCACTGAAAGTCAAGGTTAGGTATGGGGGAGAGTCTGGTCTGTCCCCAAATGCTTTTTCAGTTCATTTATTTTCTTACAATTACGAAATGTAGCATTAGCGACCGTGCGAACTGACACATAACGCCTCACAAAAGTGTGGTAAAGGAAAGGATTAAGAATGTGTCAGCAAAACCGTTCCGAGCTCGATGTGGAAAAGCTAAGCTCAAACCCTGACTCAGCACAAAAAGAGCTGCTAACTTTAGTTCCGCGAGTCGCCAGCCCCCCCCCTGAGCTCTTGAGCTCAGTCCCCACGACTCCATGCTGCCATATTATCCAGAACATTATTTTGATTGTGAATTTCCTCCCGTTGCACATTCGCTGAGCTGTCCTGAACTCAGAACTGCTTACGCGTAAAGTCTAAATACAAAACACAGTCATAGGAATATGCGATATCCACATAATGGGAGGCAGCTCTGCGCCCAAATTACACAGACTACAAAAACAGACACGAAAGGGATGAAAAAGAAAGAAAAACATCATGAATTGTTAGCAAGCATGTCTTTTTTTATGTCTGATTTTTTCACTTTGATTGACAGATAAAAGGGGAGGAGTTATATATTATTAGATTACCCCAGAAATATTACTTTGTTAGCATACGGATCATCTGATTGGCTGTAGTCATGAAACGTTACCTTATAATTATTTATTTAGTCCAGCGGAGAAGTCATCAGTACAGGCGTCCGCTTGGTGTTAAAATCGGGTAGCTGGCTAGAAAAAAGATTTTCACAACATTTCACAAAAAATGTCAGAGGGTATAAACTTGGGAGCATCTAATGTCTCTTCCAGTTATAATGGTTAATAGGACAGAACAGATGACAGGGAAAAAAGAAGACTTGAGCCGGATTTGAATGAGTCGTTTGTGTAAACCAGTGTTCCCTGCACCCACACCTCAGTTAACTCAACCCAATTGTGGCAAATATAATTTTATTGATTTATTCATTCTAGTATTTACACTACATACTCACCGGATGCTCTAGACGAGTTGATATGAAAGGCTTTTTTGGTCTTTGTCTCAGACACTGAGGAACACCTCAGCCCTCATTACCTCAATAATGCATGAAATGCGCCGCAGCCGCAGACTGAGCTCTCGGGACGCTTTAAGTATTTATCATGAACAGAACACTATCAGACCCGGTTCTAAATGGGTCTTCCTGCCAGTTCTTTCTCCATTATGTTTGAAGGGTTGACTAACCACCTCAGATTTGCTGTTTTTGTATAGACGCAGGAAACGTAACATACAGGGGGGTCAAGAAAATACCCAGCATGCTTTGCCTTGCACCTAGCCTGTCCATATCCTAGCAACAGGGCTGGAAGAACAATTAAACCATTTAATGCTAAATTAATCTGGGTTAACTGGTGAAGATCTGATAATCCTCATGACCTATGAGAGATTGTTACCACCAAGACCAGTAAAATACAAGCCTTTTCATCCTAGATGTGGAGGAGAGCCAATCATTTTAAAAAGCGTATTTACCAAAATGACTGATAACAATATCTACTACACACACACACAAGCACACACATATTTGCAAAAAAACCCACATAATTAGACCATTTCATCTATTATCTGACTATTTGTCAAGCACGTATGAAACAGATTCATAGTCAATATACTGAAGATTAGTTCATAATGTTTTAGTCAATTCCCTATTGACAAGACAAATTGTAGTATATTTTGGAACATAACTGCCATTCCTGTCAGTTACTCAAGCGTCTGGCATGGACAAATATTGGCCAACTAATTGGCCTGGCTAACGTATTGGTCAATCACAAAACGGATGAGACCTCCCAGCACTTCACTTTCCATCTAACACTCCAAGACGAGCCGGAGCCGAGGAAAAAGAAGCGTGGAGATCCGTCCCTGCTTGTTTTCTCAAATTTGTTTTCCATTTCAAAGGCCAGTTTGCCGTTTCAGAAGCGCTCGTTCTCAATACCATCATTCTGAATGGGAAAAAGAGAGCAGAAGAAAGAGAAAAAGGGGTGGGGGGGCAGGAGAGAGGGGTCCCCCTCTGCGTTGGCTGGCTTCCAGAGAAAGCTGTTCTGAACATGGGAAACATGATGTCACAGCGCAGTCCAATCAGCTCGCCTGGCCTGCGGTTTTCCCAGCGAGTTCCGTCACGAGCGCGTCTGCTTCTACGGGTCCGCTTTCACCGACGTGCCTCGGGGAACAACAAACTCACGCTGCCAAACACGACCACACACACAAAGACTGAGGCAAACACAAACACACTTTCTTGTAAACATTCCTACTTTTCTTAAACCCAACTTTACCAAAAACGGCAGCCGGATTAGTCAGCAGAACAGCAGCACAATGACTCTTACGGACCATACATGACGTGGCCAAGGGTACAAAGACCCGGAAGGCTAATGGTGACTTTTAACTGCAACGTGACTGATGGCCAGACACTCCTTAAACATTCTAGCGCTTATGAACTGGGCTGAACTTCCAGGATATGAAAGATCTCTATCAGACATTTTGTGGACAGATCCTTTAATATGTTATTAGCATGAGAACAGCAGTTGCAAAACATGGTGCTACTGGCAACACAAACAGCACACAACCTATTTACCAGAGACTGATGATTCAGATACCTACAGAGATACATGAGCAAAAACACAGGGCCTACGCACAAAGTCAACCGCTCTCATTTTTCTCCACTATCTCCGGCCTCGAATGCAAGCTGCGTAAATCCATAACAATACGCACATTCCAGTCTGACAGATAATGGATCTCTCCATAATGGAACTCTTGGACGCATTTGGAACGAACGTCTGCGCGCGGACGTGTGTTTAACCGAGATAATACCTCAGTGTAAGTGAAATTCCTGGATTAAAAGAGAATATAAGCCACCTGATTGCTGGGAAAGACAAAGCAGACCTTTAAATGAGGGATTGAGATGTTATAGGTGGGCTGAGGACTCACATCGCTCTTCGTCATCAGCACTGGATGTTCGGTTTCACTAAGATCAGATTTTTTTTACATACACATTAAATGAGTAAATTTTTAAAAACAGAAACACATTAAAAGCAAAACAAGTGGCATTAAAGCTGACGGTCTTACTTTATAAACCTTAAAATCAACATGAAAGTGTTACTCAACCAAATACTGTGACGCATTTTTAAGAGAAACGTGATAGTAAACAAGATAAAAACATACAGCAGGTCTTGATTTTATCTGGAGAGTTGATGGGATTGTGAGATTGTGGGAAGTGTGTTCAAACAGCAAAAGTTTCTCATCTTGGTAAAAAAAGATTGGGAAAATTTTTTTACCAATTGGGCAAAAGGAATACTGTTTACTAATAAATCACTTTTAATAAGACCACAAACTGATATTTAGACCAAAACGGTTTCACGGTTACTTCCACAGAAAACTAAAAGCAAATAACAACGTTGCAGAACTAGAGTCTGTAGAATCAAATACATAAATACACAAATATTATCTATTTTTATTAAATACTAAAAAACGCTGATGTAACGCCTTTATGGTGATTTGATTCTGTGCAGAGAGGTTTAGTCGTTTGTTTAATTATGCTGTAACTCCCAAGATGCACAACAGTCTGTTTAAAAGCAAGTGAAATATTCTCTGGGCGATGTCCAGGGAAGCCATCAGTGTCAGATGTACATATCGCCCTGCCAAGAGAAACACCGCAGCCGAACTGAAGGCAAACACCTCAAACAATCCCTTACAGACTGATGACTGTAATGTCATCTGACATCTGTTTTCCTGTCTTGTTTAAATCACGCCGCACAGTCACTGAGAAACTTTAAGGAGTCGTATGAAACTGCGATTTGTCCAATTACGCTGATTTAAAAGCAATGAGAACCACAACACAAAGACAAGATAAATCACCTTTGATCACCAAAGGAAAAGTTTAGCAATACAACCACGGAGTGAAAAAGGATCGCACGGATGTGGGCCAGGTGTGACATTCTCATAAATAAGCAATAAGGCCCTCTCACTGAAAATCACCTGATATATTCGGCCCTCTGATCCCCTCAGATCGGTCTCTGATATCCCACGAGACCGAGGACAACACATCCTCTGCCCGGCTGCTGTTAAAACTAATAACAACAGCAACAGCACAACATCTCGCCTCACTGAGAGCTGGGCCAGCCAGCACGGGCCAAAACACACACACACTGACCAAGTACAGTCCATTTTCAGACACTTCCTGCTAAAAATAATGACCCTCCTGGAGACAGGACCTCGCTGGAGGCTGCACAGACATTTTGTATCAAGAGAAAGAACAAGGGACAAGGAAGTGCTGGAATTGAAGGGGCAGCGCGTGCCGTTTCGTCTCCCTGGACTGGAAACGCAGAGACGTTGTTCTGAGACTGCAAAGGTGCCCTATTGAGTGTATCACCTCATTAGTGTGCAGTTTTAGACTTTACCAACAGAAATAATATTGTTAATTCATTGACAAATGTTGTCTTTTAAGTAGTATAAGTTGTACAGTAGTTTG
>JBAJNP010006356.1:0-25800 GCA_036877545.1 Yasuhikotakia modesta | reverse complement strand
ATTTTCTGGAATGTCTGTTTTTAATGCATTTATATGGATTTACTTCACTGTCACAGTAGGGCAACATCTGAATTATTTTTATATGGGGCATTTATATAAGCAGGACTTCATGCTACAGGACCAAACTATATTTGATCTAGTGTACTTCAGTAACACAACCCATGGCTTTTTCATGGTCCTCCAGAGAGCAGAGAGCTTTTCTGAGCTGTCTTAAGAGGGTTTGAGCAGTCAGTCATGAACACTAAGTAATTACATTATGTGCCTGAGTAAAGACACTCTTAAGCAGCTCAGACCACATCATAAATGAGTTTAACACAAGAGCTACACAGTGTTACTGCTGTGTGTGTTTGCTTGTACAGCTTTAGATATAAATGTGAGGGCCAAATGCCCTCACTATAATATAGAAAAATATTATGCCAACCAACTTTACTGGTCCTCATTAAATGTAAAAGCTCATAAATTGGCTACAGAATGACCTCACTAATATAGTCCTAAAATTATAGGTGAAAAACTAAAACTTAGTAATTGCTGCTTGTTTGCGTGTGTGTGTGGGGGGGGGTTACCTTACCATTTACTGGGGACAAATTTTAACTGATAAGTTAGCACATTTGCATGGGATTAGTATTACGTGGTGACCTGTTTATTTGTAGTAATTGCAGCGGTTGAATGTGATCTTAGTCCTGTGTGAATTGGCCTTGTTTGTAATTTGACAAGTAAAAATTTCCGTGCAAATGACCTACCATATTTCGCCAAACACAGAGGTTCTGTGTTGATATTAGTCCTGTGCAAATCAGCATCTCTGTGATTTGGCCAGTATTTGGTGGGGTTGTATATCATTATATTAAAGTATCGACATCATATCTGGGAGTTAATTCAGTAAATTCAAGTAAAATCACAAGCTTTGCTTATCCCGAGTGAATGTGCTACACGAAAATTATTAAATAACCCAAGGTCCCCAGATAATATATATCCTGTGTGAGTAAATAAATAAAAACTCCAACTCTTGCCTCTGATGTTCTGCTGCTGAGAAATGGCTAATTCAAATTGGTTGCTAGGGTTCTCTAAATGGTTACTAAGACATAACTGGACAGTTTCATGGTGATGTTTCAGTTTCATCACATGGTGCGAGAGGTCACAAGAGGCCACTCAATTGTCTCTATGATGTTCTGATGCCTTTCACATTTTTCAGTAAATGTCAGTTGGGTGGTTGCTAGGGAGGGGTGTTTACATTTATTCATTTGGCAGACGCTTGTATTCAAAGTGACTTACAATTAATTCAATTTGCAATGAGTTAATTTGAATCGCTATGACAAAATTAGCCCAGTGTTATTGTGGCTATATGATTGTGTCTATAAATTTTTTTTGCACCAAGCGAAATATTTGTGGACATTTTTGACTGTACAAATAGGTGACACTGGCCCCAAATTCTTCAGGTCATCTCCGGCTAAAGTGATGAGGAAGTGAACCAACTTTCAAAACATTGAAACAAAATCCAAAATGGTCAACATCCAAAATGGCTTCACACATTAGATATTGACATGCCTCAAGCAATCTGAAGAGATAATGTCATGATTTTAGACAAAAGTTTTTAAAGGTTATAAGCAAAAATAATCATAATTATACTGCTGGACCTGTAGTGAGGTAATAATGAGGATGTGAGTTTGCGTTGGATGAGTGTATGAGAATATGAGAGTATATGAGTGGCTATCCCTTATCATTATAATCCAGTGCTGATGTTTGTGTTTGCAGCTGCATTTGTGGTACGTGATTCTGAACGGTGCTGTGGAGATAAGCCATGGAGATGGGAGGTCAGAGATCTTGTGCATGGGCAACAGCTTCGGCATCACACCCTCTCTAGACAGACAGTTCATGACCGGTGTGGTGCGCACAAGAGGAGATGACTGCCAGGTCAGGCCACTGTACCTACTTCAGTAACTTCACACATTTAAACATATTCATACTAAACATCAGCCTCATATGTGGATGACTGTATTTCTTGTGTAGAACAAGAAATACATGATGTTTGATGTTTACTACATGATCACAGCTTTTGCAACATTAGAGCAGTACCTGTGGCCTCTGTGCTATATTCCAAACCTTACAAAAGAGTTTCCAGTGCTAATGCCTGGAAAGTTTATTCAGTTTTAGTTTTATTTATGAAGCACTTTTTACAATGATAGATCATTTGAACGTAGCTTGACCCATAATACTGCGATATATTAAAAACCACAGAAAAAATTAACAGACATTTATCTGTTGTTTATCAACAAATAAACAGTTTATCTGTTGGCATTCCTCTCAATGGCTGCTAGCCATGCTTTGTAGGCTAACACTAATATGAGATGTAAATGTCATGTAAGATGTAAACAAATATGTGTATTTTGTTGTATTTGATCTGAAAAAATGTCTAATTGTAACAGCTTCCCAGACAGAAAGTTGGCAAAAGTAATCTTTTAATAGTTTAATATAGTAAAGAAATTTACTGTTTACTATGCTAAGTTTTTACTGTAATTTAGTACGTTTTTTTTATATTTTATGTTGTAGCATGATAGTACATTTCAATTAATAAATTATTTTCTTAATCCACACTTAGTTCCACTAAAAGCTAAAAAAATAATTGATCTGGCTATATAACATGCAACTTAACGACTGGAAAAAGTGAAGGAGGTCTGAGTACTTCCTGTGGCTGCACATTTCAGCATTACTTCTGATTACTTACCATAAAGTAAAGACTCCACCTCAACAAAGACGTCACTTTAACCTCCTCCTCTCCTCTCCTCTCCACACACACGCGCTTCTGGAGTGTGTCTGCTGCAGAGTAACATCCTGCTATGCTATCACTTCATTGGTCTCCCTCATGTTATTGTGAATCAGTTTGTGTGCATCGCACAAGAGGACTACTGCCGCATCCTCAACCATGTGGAGAAGAACACACACAAGGTGGAGGAGGAGGGTGAGATTGTCATGGTGAAGGAACATCGAGAGCTGGACCGCAGCGGGACCAGGAAGGGCCACATTGTTATTAAGGTAAGGAGGAAGAAGCACCTCACATTAGTCTTCTTTCAGAAAATGTGTTTGTTTTTTTGCACTGTAACTTAAGCACCTTTCCTTACTGGCTGATGTCAACTATGCTGCAGGCAATATTGGAGGTATTTAGGCATTTTAGATTATTATACTAATGCAGTTTTGTAAAATCTTACAGTAATAAAATCAAGTGTAGCAAAAACAATCATGACATTACCACTGGAAATGTCATGAATATGTTGCATTACAGAAGAGGCTTTAAATGACTTTTAATTGACTTTAACCTAAAATTATTTGACATGTTTTGTATTGTAAAAAAAAACAGGCTGTCAAAGGTCTTAAAAAAGAGGGAGTTTTTAAGTGTTGCAGTGACAAAATTTGTTCAACACTTGTAACTTCTTAACAACTTTCTTTGCTTAACAACTACTACTTTGTTAAGATCCGCAATGTCCTTATTTTTTTTTATCGCTACCTAAACATCCATAAAACAAGATGCATTTAGATTACATGCAAATTTAAAGCAACTTTTTTTTAGAAAATACACCTAATATAATAAGCGGAGTCTAAATCTGATGTAGCAGCTTCACCCTTTCAGTTCACGATTGTTGATGAGCTTCTGGTTTCAGATCCTTTTCTGAATGACTGAATGTCTGTGGAGAAGCAGAAGGTCATTTGTTGTTTCTGGTTTAATCTTCCTCATATACTCACTGATGTTTGCTAATGATAGCTGCTCATACTTGTTGAGTGAACCTGTAACCCTAAGTCACACACCTGCTACACTTATAGCACAGTGTAAATGACAGAACATGCAGCTTGTTTGCAGAGAAATAACGATTTGGCTTTAGCCTGTAAGTAACCAAGCAACACTCCAGGAGTCACTCTGTTTGCCCACCTAACAACACCTTAATACCTGACAGTTTGTACTATATTGCAAAGATTTGGCTCCTTGGATTTTACAAGGCCCTCAAACATAAAACATTTAATCAGCTGTTAATAATTTCTTGTATATGTGTGTATGTCAGGGAACACCCGAGCGTCTCATTATGCATCTAGTAGAGGAGCCGTCTGTGGTGGACCCCACATACATTGAGGACTTCCTGCTCACCTACCGCACGTTCCTCTTCAGCCCCATGGATGTGGGGAAGAAGCTTCTAGAGTGGTTCAGAGCAGACAACCTCAGAGACACGGTCAGTGTGTGTTTACTGTGTTTACACAGTTTTTTCTGTTTCTTAAATGTTTTTTTGACGTTTCCCTAAATAATAGTTGAAATCTTGACTTTAGGTGACAAGAATTATCCTGTTGTGGGTGAACAATCATTTTAATGATTTTGAAGGAGATCCAGTCATGACTCAGTTTTTGGAGGATTTTGAGATGTTACTGGATTCCTCAGTGAGTATAAGACTAAACCAGGGTTGTGCAGTTTCACTCCTGGTTTATTTCTGATCTTTGTAGTAGGACCTGGTAGTGGTTGGTAGCTGGTTCAGATGTGTTTTATATAGGCTGCAGCTAAACTCTGTGGGACACTAACCCTCCAGGAGCAGGACTGAACACTCAACTGAACACCTTCCGGACTGAACACATTCCAGATCAATAGATCAGAATTTGGTCACAGATATTACACACAAAATGGGATCATAATCATCATAACCCAGTTAAAGTGACTGAATTTTCATAAGTAATTGTGTCTGATTGGTACAATGTCAGTGCAGATGTGTTTGTTTGTTGCATTTAAAATTTTAATGTTTACCAGATGCATTTAACAAAAGGAAAACATCAGATTTAATCACAGGAATAAGCAACATCAGAAATGATAAGAAACAAAGTTTAAAGTTGTAAGTGCTAGAAGATTCGCTATTATGAGCGGCAGTAATAGTGAGGAGATTTCTAAGTAAATATATGAAAGACTGAAAAGGTCTTTCAGAAGTGTTCCTGTAACTCAACTGGTAGAGCATTGTGTTAGCAGCGCAAAGGTTGTTGGTTTGATTTATCTATAACAAAAATGTATATCTTGAATTTACTGTAAGGATAAAAGCATCTGCAAAATGAATAAATGTAAATCTTATTATGTAGATTTGAACATTCATTAAATGTTTGTGTGAGCATTCAACACTTAAGTGCTCACAAAAGCTGTTGAATAAATGTACATGTCAAGGACAACACTTCTCATCAAGTAAACATAATCGCATATAAACATTGTTTTCATGTTTGAAACTGTGTCTCAGAAAATGAAGGGTCACCTGCGTCTGCTGAACATCGCATGTGCTGCTAAAGCAAAGTGTCGTCAGATCACACTTCAGAAGGCATCGAGGGAGTCGCCGCTCTGCTTCATAGTGCAGGGTGGCAGTGAGAGGGGTTTCGGCATCTTCATTGAAGCCGTCGATGAGGGCAGTAAAGCCGCAGAGGCTGGACTCAAGCGTGGAGATCAGGTACAGATAACATTATTTCACTCCTCACCATTTTTCCTTATTCATATTTAAACATTAATACATTTGCTGCTGTTTCTGTGGCTCAGATCATGGAGATTAATGGACAGAATTTTGAGAACATCTCGTACTCCAAAGCCATGGACATCCTGAAGAACAACACACACCTCGCTCTGACTGTAAAGACCAACATCTTTGGTATGTCATGGAGTGTCTGAAATGTTTACAAAATGCTAAAAGTTATGAGGGTGTTATGAATTTTTCTGGTACTACACAGCTATAAAGTAGCTATGAATATCACTTTCATATTTAGAGAGATTTGAATTATTCAAATCTTATTTAATTTGATTTAATTTAAAGATTGATTTGCCATGAATAGTATTACAAGTATATAATCAGTGCCAGTGTAATAATTGCTTTGTGCTGATGTGTTGATGCTGAACACTGTTGCCTCTGTTGTAGTTTTTAAAGAGCTTCAGAGCCGTATAAAGCACGAGAAGAAGAACGGTGGTCCTCACATCCCTAAGATCCAGGAGAAGAAGAGCAATCGCTTTTCTATACCTGATCTGCCTGGAGACATGGAGTTCCCCACAGATAACAAGAGCCACAAGAAGATGAAGGCCAACACTGTGTCAGGAGGACGCAACAAGATCCGCAAGATGCTGGAGAAGACCAGATTCAGCATCCTGCCCCCTAAACCCTTCAGGTAAGGTTTTGATGAATCTTTTCATTGTTTACATTCTCCTGCTCCTGAACAACAAGCTGATTGTTTCATGCCTTTAGTTTGGCTGTTAAAGAAAGTTCTTGATTAGCAACTGTCAGAGTGTGCTGAAATGTTCTTACATTGGACAGTTTTTGTATGTTTAAGGTGTCAGTGTCCCAGTCAGAGTTCCCAGGGCCTAAAGTTGAAATGAAATTATTGCACTTCACGTATGTGTGATTTATGTCACAGTATGATTGTGTTTTTGCACGCTTTGTGTGCTTCTGTTTTTTGTCGGTCTGTCTGTTCGTCTGTCTGTTTGTCTTTCTGTGTGGTTTGTTTGTTTGCTGAGCTAATTGTGCTTAATGCTTCTGTTGGTTCACGTCACTTTTCTTCTGTTTTGCTGCTTCACTCGCACAGGGGACTGTTTGGGTAAGAGACACCTGCACAACTCCATCTTCCTTTCTCTCTCTTCTGAAACAAATGTAATCAGAATGATTTTTACATATTTTAAAGGTGTTCAATCAACATGTCAATACCTGTGTCAATGTCCTGTACTTCCTTTAGTCTTGTCCTGTAGTTCCTTCAGCCTTATTCTGTGGTTCATTCACTCCTCTCCTGTACTTCCTTTAGTCCTGTAGTTCATTCAGTCCTGTAGTTCATTCAGTCCTGTCCTGTGGTTTGTGTCATCATCATGCTAAAATCTGTGTTAATGAATTTAACATTAATTATTTTGCCTTAAGGTCTCATGTGAAAGTCATTTATTCTCGCTTCTTGTTTCTGTGAAGTCACAAGTACTGTTAATTACATGACCTACACAACAGTGTTATTTAAGTATAACTGCAGTCATCAACTGCATTTTTGAAGTCTAGTACGTGATGCTATCCTGAACATGCTCCTGTATACTCAAAGCTTCAAGTCAATAATACACAGGTTTCATGCCAGTATCTCACAGCCTGAGGATGCCTGTCTCACTCTTGTTGACACCTGCGTTACTTGTTCATGTCCATGTGTTCATCTACTTTTGAGTTATGTGTGGGTGAATATAAAACATGTCAGAGTAATAGAGTAATAGAGTGATATGAAGTGGTCTGATTTCTGCTCTTCTCTCAGGTGGAGAGATCAGATACTCTCTTTGTTCTGAGAGCTTTAAGAGGAAAAAAACAGTCATATCTTTTGTTGTTCATATCACAGGCTGTATGGTAAAAAACAGTAGAAACACTCATAATGTGGTCCATATTACATTGTTCATGATCACATGGTTTGTGTCATTGTTTTTTGTAGTAAATGTTTGACTGAACAATTTAAAATCCAAATGGTTGACTTAGTGTTTAGCATGGGCATATGCAGATAATGAATTTCTCATTGCATTGTGGTTATGGACAAAATGTGACTTTGTTGAGTTGCTGTCATTCCTCTGTTTGTGTGCATCTTTTGCAGACACATATGCTGCTGAGTATTAAGTAAACAAAACGTGATTACAACTCTAAAATTGGTGTCTTTCTCACCAGGTTGTTTCTTAGTTGCAGTAATGCTAATATTGAACTCCAATTTGGCAAAATCCTGCACTAGCCAAAAGCCTGTGACATTGAGTGTCTCTCTCTCTCTCTCTCTCTCTCTCTCGCTGCAGTGACTCAGGTGTGGCTCAGTCACAGGATGACAGTATCGTGGGCACTAAACAGTGTCGTCACAGTGTGGCGATAATGCCTATCCCAGGCAGCCTGTCATCCAGCAGCCCTGACCTGCTGCAGCCGGCCGTCAGCGCTCTGGACTTCAGCTACCCTGCAGGTCAGACATCACAACATCTCTCATACACAGCGTCTTGTGCACACTGGGGTGTTAGGTGCATCTAAATCTGAAATGTATCTTTCCAAACTAATATATGTAACTAGCTTTGACACTATGATTACTATGTAATGCCAATATTAACATTATACAGTCCTCATTTGTTTGCTGTGGTCTATAGATGAGTTTATTTAAATATTTTTAGAAATATAAACAATAAATGTATTTATTTAAAGCTAATCTGAAAGTATATTGTGAATTTTAGCAATTAACAATGTAATGAATTACATTATCAAGAGGAGACAACTTTAGCATAAATCATGGTGAATAAACAGTTTAAAGAGAATATGAGAATAAGTTAGTGGTGTCTAATGATTATAGCTCTAGATACCTCACATTAAACTGAGTTTAATTTGACATATTTAATATAATGTGACACTGCATGTAAGTGACATTTTAAAAGTCTTTATTCTGGAAATAATCGATTGCCTCTGCTTAGAAGGTAGACATTGTATTTTTGGACATTGTATGTTTAGAACATGTGTTGGAGGTTGTTTGCTGTAGCTACAGTAGCAGGTCAGATGTACATGATGCTTTAACACTGACTGTTCCTCTTTCCTCATCTGTCTCCTCTATCTTTCTGTTTTCTGCTTCGTACAGTGGCTGGCTTCTACTGTAAGTACACCTGCTGTTTACCTCATTCAGATCTGCTTCATTCTTTGCCTCTACTGTCTGTTCTCATTCATTTTTTTGGGCCCAAGCACAGAAAGTGGGCAGAGCCCTTTTGATTTCTTTGGGATTTTTTCATGGTTTTCGGGGCCTTTTAACCATCTAACATGCTCAGAAAAATGTTAAAGTTGTCAATCATTAGGGCTGGACAGAGGCTGCCGTGTAGGTGTGGCAGCCTCAATAGTGCTCCCTGATGTGGGCACAAAAAACAATGCTACTGGAAATGCTACAGTCACATTACTGAACTGCAGTAGCCATGTGTGGGCATGTATTTTACTTGTTATAATATAAGTGCAAGATCTAATTAGTTCTTAGAAATCTGTGGTAGATTTCCTAACTCAACCCTTTAATTCGTACAAGTCAAGCTCTAGAAATTAATCCCTCAACATGAAGAGCTTAACCCAGCATCCTTCAGAACTGTTCTGGTTCTGATTACTCTTGGAAAGGTCCAGAAAGTGCTGTGTCTTTGAACAGTCAGTACAGGCAGTAATGGCTCTTCTGGGCTGTGCATTGAGACATTAGTTCTTGCTTATCATATTGTGTCTCTTTGGCATCATTACTGTGACTGTTTGGATGCTTTTATCTGCTAAGTGTTCATCACTCTGACTTGGATGTGTTTGTAACCTCTGATCATCTGCACGGATGACTGACTCTTATTTTGCTTCCACTGTGTTGTTATATTGTATGTTTAATGACTGCAGCTTTCCTTCAACAAACTGCTTGTAAGTGGAATTTACCGGGTCAATAATCTTTTATGTTCTGCTACCAGACATTCCAGACCAAGTGATCCGTGTGTTCAAGGCCGACCAGCAGAGCTGCTACATCATCATCAGTAAAGACACCACAGCCAAAGATGTTGTCTCACATGTAGTGAACGAGTTTGGCCTCATCGCCGTTCCAGAAACCTACTCGCTCTGTGAGGTCTCTGTTAGTCCTGAAGGGGTCATCAAACAACGCAGACTGCCTGACCAGCTCTCCAAACTGGCCGACCGCATCCAGCTCAACGGCAGGTGAGAACCAGCAGCACTTTCTTAACTACAATTATGCAACCGAATTGTATATGCATGAATCTAACCCTTTACCTTTCAGTAAAGTGAACCCAGTCTGAGCCAAGAAAACTATTAGAAAGACATTTGTATTGCACATTATCAAGCTAATAACTCTTAAACTCTTAAAAGAATAAATCTTAAAACCTTAAACTTAAAAACTTTTTCATATGAAATCTGTACAACTGCTGTGTCGTGGCGCTCTGTTACATAAAATCAGTGCAGGTGGGACAATACAATCACACTGTGGTGCCCATGCTAAACTCACTGCCTTGAGGCTAAAGGTTTGTAATTGGTTGCCAGGGTAGCCCAACATGGTTGCCAAATAATTACTGGAAAAAGATTCCCCCCCCCCTACAAATTTCTTGCCTTCCTGTCATTCACCTCTGCAAGTCACAGTTAATAACTGATTTTGATAATGTCCTAATCCCACGAATATGAAATAATAGTAGTGTTGAATTATCATTAATTCAGGTACTACCTCAAGAACAACATGGAGACAGAGACACTGTGCTCTGATGAAGATGCTCAGGAGCTATTAAGAGAAAGTCAGATTAATCTTCTGCAGCTCAGCACAGTGGAGGTGGCTGCACAGCTCTCAATGAGAGACTTTGGCTTGTTCCGGAACATTGAGTCAACAGAGTATGTGGACGACCTCTTCAAGCTGGACCCTGGTGGAGGCAGCAGCAGCAATCTAAAGCAGTTTGAGGAGATTATCAACCAGGAGACCTTCTGGGTGGCCACCGAGATCCTGCGTGAGCCCAACATTCTAAAACGCATGAAGATCATCAAACACTTCATCAAAATTGCCCTGCACTGCCGTGAATGTAAGAACTTCAACTCCATGTTCGCCATTATCAGGTGAGTCCGGCTTTCAGAACTTCTTCGTATCTTGTATTCTTCTGGAACTAGAGTTTTCTGCTGATCCACAGTGAGTTTGGTGACGTGATGCTCAGAGAAAGTGACATTCTTTGCCATATATGCTGTTCTCAGTGGTCTCAACTTGGCTCCAGTTGCTCGATTAAGAAGCACATGGGAGAAACTGCCCAGTAAATATGATAAACTCTTCCGGGACCTTCAAGACGTCTTTGACCCCTCACGCAACATGGCCAAATACCGCAACATCCTTAGCAGCCAGAGTGTTCAGCCACCAATCATTCCTCTGTTCCCTGTGGTGAAGAAGGATCTTACCTTCCTGCATGAGGGTCAGTACCTCAGCCTCTCTGAGGGGAGTTTAACAGCATGTGTGCAGTTTAATACAGGCTTGTGCATACATTAAAATACATCAGACTGAGTGCCATTTTTGCCTCTCAGTGCTTCATTTTGTACGTTTTTTGTCTCTGGTTAATCTTGCTCAGGTAATGACTCGCATGTTGATGGCCTGGTGAATTTTGAAAAGCTACGAATGATCGCCAAGGAGATTCGACATGTTGTGCGCATGACATCGGCCAACATGGACCCAGCGCTGATGTTCAGACAGAGGTGATGTTCAGCTCATTTCTGCACACTGATACAGAGAGTAAAATGTTAAAGTCATAGAGTCATAGCAGGTTTATTTCTCAGAGGTCAGAAACAACATGAGAGGAGGTTATTCCTCAGACATTGTGACAGATTCATGAAACAGAACACCCACTGAAGCAGGCATCAATGTCTGCTAAGATCATGAAATAAAATAATCGGAGATCATGTTAAAATGTCCCAAATGTGATTTCTTGTGACCTGCCATCTTAAAATCAGACAGTAGACAGCTTTAACCTATATGCACCCTTTGTTTTAAACATCACATTCGCTTTTGTGTTTGTTCTCACAAACTCTCACTGAAATGTTCAGGGTGGACACATTCTCTTTGTGCACAAACACATACTTTCTGCTGTATGATCACGTCCTGTCTGGTGGTGGTTTCTGTCTGTCTGTGTGTGCCTTTCTCTCTCTCTGTTCACCTGTTTCCTCCTCTCATGGGCTTTTCTTACAGGAAGAAGCGCTGGAAGAGTTTAGGGTGAGTCAGCTGCTGTCCGGCATGTTCTCAATGTGTCATGACTGTTAACCTGAACTCTTCCTGGGCATTTATGACTGAATCCTGCCTGCTTCTTGTCTGACCCCTGCCTGCTCCCTATTTCTGTTGGCATTCTCCTCATGAAACACAAAATGTCTATGTAACACTTCCTGATCACCAGTCATTATCAGTTTCTCCTCATGAAACACAAAATCTCCATGTAACACTTCCTGATCATCATCAGTTCGTTTGACATGGATGCAGTTAAACACATGCATGGCTGCATTACGTTGGTGTGTTTTGGATGTAAATGATGTTTGGGGGTGTTGACATTGTCTACATCTGTGGCACCTCATGACATGACAAAACTGGATGACTCCAGGTAAAATGAACAGAGCTGTCGACACTGCAGCCATCCAAACTACACTACACAATATTCAATATTCTGCATAGCTGCACAAGCTATGTTATTTTACCCATGTGTCTGAAATAAAATAAAAACTGTTATATTCTGACTCAAAGCCTTCAAATGCCTGTGGCTAAATTACATATTTTGTGGCTAAATTATGTAAATTAGTCTTTTGTTTCTGACAATATGAGTGCAAAATTATAGCAATGTTTAACATTATTTTTGTTTACGTTTTGTTATACAGTGCTTTTTACAATGTTGCATTAGTGCATATTTTATTGTTCATTATAAACTGTATATTAGTAAAAACAAAGTTTAATATAAAGACTGATCTGAACCATTTGAATGAGTGGAGGTGCGTTAGAGACGCCTGTCATTGCATGTGAAGACTTGCTTACTGTACTAAAACAGCATGAACTAATGAGACTATGCAACATTCATGCAATTAACCTGACAGGTGTCATTAAGCTGGATGTGCCGTTCCAGCTTACATGGAGATGTCAGAAGATAATATTTTATACACAGTAGTATTTACAAAACCTTAAGCCAAGCTAAACTTTCTGAATTCTCCTGTGTCACTGTCAGGAGCTCACAGCTGATTGGTTGGTTGTTTGTGAAGATCTGAGGTGGTTTTCAGTGTGAGCACAGTGTATGTTGCTCACTTATTTAACTTTGAATGAATGACATGAACTGACAGTGTAACATTGTGCAGGTTTGGAGAGACTGCAGCCATACTCTGTGTGATGTCATTTGTTACAGTGTGTTGTAATTCACATTACTTTCCTCTTGCTCAGGTCTCTGAGTCAAGGCAGCACCAACTCTAACCTGCTGGACGTTCAGGGCAATCACAAGAAGCGCGTGAGACGCAGCTCTCTGCTAAACGCTAAGAAGCTGTATGAGGATGCTCAGATGGCCCGGAAGGTGAAGCAGTACCTGGCCTACCTGGAGGTGGAGGCTGATGAAGAGAAGCTCCAGATCATGTCTCTGCAGTGTGAACCAGCCTACAGCACATGTGCGTTAACTAACATCAGCCTGTTGTCTGTTGTTGAGGTTATCCTCACCTCAGTGTTGTCATAAAGCTAATCATCTTGCTTCTTAAGTATCTTGAGTGATGATTTACACAGCATAATGTGTTTGAGTTTAGCTCCAGATTGCCTCAACACATCTGCCTGAACGTTTTGTGTAGTAGGACGTTGATTACCTAGTTCAGTGTGTTTGATTAGGACTGAAGCTGTAGTTTCTGGTTTTTGTGGCTGATTACTGTCATCTAGTGGACAGACTTAAACTTGTCCAGGGGAGGTTTTAAAAAATGTCTAATGTGTATCTATATACACTTACAGATATTATAACTGAATATTTGTAAATGTAATAGGGGTTAAAACAAATTTAAGAAAGAGAAACAGATTAATTAGTACTGATGTTGACTTTGAAATGGTATTTTTTGTGCATTGATCTAATGTGTCAGGAGAACATGCTTTGTTGTTCAGCAGTCAGTCATGTCACGTGTTTCTCCTGCAGTATCTAAGAACCTCAGTGAACGGCGGTCAGGTAAATCGGACATGTCTCCTGTGTCCACGCGGTCCGGTCTGTCCTCATCCAAATCTCAGAACCGCGTGTCTCAGGTGCTGCAGGTCCCTCCCGTCAGTCTCTATCCTCTCCGCAAGAAGAGCATCGCCAAAGACCTGGCAGCTTCCTCCAGTAAGTGAAGCTCCTCTTCTCTCCTGCTAACTGTGACATCACTGCTCTTGTGTATGTGTGATCACAATGAGAGCTTTACAAATTATGTACACATCCCACATCTAACACACATGCAAAATTGTGCACAACATCATTTCCTGCCCTGTATTCATTAGAAATATCAGCACTAGTTACAAAAAGACCAGACATGAAAAATGAGGAAAACAAAATGAACAGTTATTGTAATTTTTAGTTTTTTAATATAGATTTGTTTTACTTCATTGTGAAGTTTTTCATTATTGCTTTGTATCTTTACATCAAATACAGCGTCAAAAAAGCACAATTAAAATAATTAAAACAATACATTTAACAATGTGAAACTCATTTTGGGCGGGCAAATGAAATAAATGATTAGATTGTAAAATAGATTAGACTGTACTGTAGTTGATTTCTGCCTGTCATTCTCTTCAGGTTCAAACTCTCCTCAGCTGCAGAAGAAAGCAGATGGTTTGGCTGATGACATGTGTGTAAAGAGATCAGATGACCTGTCCACCGTCTCGTCCCTGCAGTCCAGTCCCACTGTTTCCCCACAGGGCTCTCCCCGCAAAGGTAAAAACTTGACTAACCACCAATCAGATCATGCACAGGTCTGTTTCGGTTCAGTAAACATTACTTGTGATTGGCTTGTGAAAGTTCTGTGATTGAGGTGCCACTGAAGTATTCCCATAACTCTCTGGCAGTGGGCGGAGCTCCAAAACAGAACTGCAATCAGCTGAACCTGTCGGGTTCATTGTCATCTCTCACGAGCGAGGCCAGTACCAGAGCTGCAGGGAGCGGCACGAGCGGCCGCACATACGGCATAGGTGGGGCTTCCCTCTATAAACAAATTCTGCAGATGACCAGTCAGAGCAGCAGACAGAGAGGAAACAGAGTCCAGCAAAAACCCCATACAAGTGCTTCAGATGCCCCCCCAAACCCCTCAGAGAGAGGAGCAGAGACAGACAGGGCTGAGCAGACAGACACTTCAGTCAGACAGGACGAGACCCCATGCAAGTTTACACATCCCCCCTCCCGCTTCTCAGGCCAGGCTGAGACAACAAGATTATCAGGCCGATTTTATCCCAGTTTTCCTCTCCCAAAAATCAGGCGCAGGGCCTTGATGGAGTCTGATGTTGGTCCAACATTATCTGGTAATATGAAGTGTTTACAGATCACAGATCCTTTAATAAACATAAGAACTGCTTCTATCATGTCACACTGACATGTTTATTTTTTAGTTAAATCTGGATGAGTAATTTCACTATAATCAGAGAGATGGAGGTGAATCAAATGATGATTGTGAAAAAGAAGCTGTTTTAAATCTGATAGACAGGAGAGATGAAGTGTGGCAACAACATCTGCATGTTTTACCTGTAAATAAATATCATGTCAAAGACAAGAGCTGAGGAAAAACATTGCCTTCGTTTAAATCTTATGGGGTGAGTGTAGGAAAATGTTATTCCACAAATGTAAACCTTAATAAGAGAAGAACACATAAATGTTTGAAATGACAGAAAGACCAAGAAAAAACATTTTTATTGTTGGTTAAACTATTTGATGTGATGGTCTGATCCGCTGTATTAATGAAACATGACTCAACCTCTTGTTATAATCATTCTGTTCTGATATCAGTAATGATGCATTTAGATCTCTCTGATCGGTCTGATTCTTTCACACTTTCTTATGAAAGCATCTGATGATCTTGTAACGTGTCTGATATCCTCTTGGTCTGTGATTTGTGTGTTCTGTCGGTCTGTCCCCTTAAAGGTTACGCTTTGATGCCAGTGGGCAGGTCTGATCTGTCAGACTCCAGCGAGATCTCCTCTCGCTCCAGTATCGTCAGTAACTCCTCTGTAGATTCAATGCCCACAGCAGTCGCTGCTCCCTGCCCTCCTGAGACCCCTGCAAGCACACAATCTGACTGCAGTCAACCCAACAGAAGGTGCCAGTAACACATCACTGCTTCTGTCAGCACAGCACAAAGAATTCATAAAACTCTTCAAACACAATAAAACACTTTTATTATGACTTTGCAACTTCTTCATAAAAGCAAAGTTTTAAAAAGCTTTAAATGCTGTTTACAAGGAGAAGGTAAAACATTATTAATAAATCTCCTACCGTGTGTGTGTGTCAGTGTCTCAGAGTTGCATCTAGCAGTTTATATGTAAATGTTTGTGTGTGCTGTAGTAAAGCAATGCAGTTAGCCGATTCACTGTTTATAGTCTCAGGTATGCTGACGTGGCTTATTGGTTTTCACACAGTGCCAAACAGCTCAGGTTTCTGTCTCACTGGTTGTCCTGTAGTTTAGAGGCTGTCAGCTGACCTTAATTAAAAACTGTCCTAACATACTTCATTTAATAAAGGATGTTTCAAAACCTTTTAATCAGAAACAATGATGCTTAATTATTTTTAGTTGGGTTTCTTTGTCCAGCCTGGCAAACTCCCACAGCATCATGGGAGTTTTACACAAACGCCACCCCTGTTGTCCTCAGAAATAAAAAAATCTTGTTTGTTCAGTGAGAGTGAGTTTATAATCTATGTTCACTATCTCCAGTCTGTCTCTGGCGCGACACTCCCTGATGCAGGGCTCCACCTTCACCTGCTCCACCAGCGCAGAAGAGCTGATAGCCGCTGAGCCCTTCTCGGCTCCTGAAGTGGCAGACAGTGGCCACGGGAGCTGGACCTCCTGCTCAAGTAACTCTCACCACAGCCTGCACACTGGACAGCGCTGTCTGGAGCTGCTCAACCACACGCCAATTGGCGGTCCGATTGCTGAGGTGGAGATTGGACCGGGTCTGCCAGAGGACAGCAGTTCTGAGCTTGGGACATCCTCTAGCTCTCTGTCTGACACCTATGAGGGCAGTTATGGGACCATCAAGCGCAAGGCTGGAGATCTGCCGGTGTCAGAGGGCCAGCAAAGCACAGATCCCACCTACAAAATGATCACATCTAGCACAGAGAAAGGACTTATAGGTGAGGCTCTGCTCCACAGATGTTTCTAAATGTTTCTTGTTGTGTCAGGTTTGAAGTGCTATGTAAAATGACACAAGCAGATTGCACATTCTGATATTAGCTCTAGCTAGCTCCTGTCACCTTTACTTGCAGCCCTGTTACTCAGTCTGGTGTAATGTAATTTAATTTGTATGTTTGTTTAATGTTTATCACAAAAAGTGACTAATTTTGTGTTGAATTTTATTCAGACCCATGTCCCAAAGTTCATCATTGAGCCTTGAACCTTGTAAAGTAAAATGCAAATATAAAATGTAAAGAAAATATACATTTTTTCATATCTCCTGGGAGAGACGAGAAACATTTTTGAGTTAAGCCACACCTTTCACACATTTATTGAAACAACAATAAAATAAGGAGGATTTTCAGAAAGGATTTCCAGCTCTGTTTTGCAGCCTATTTGTGGGAAGTGCTTGAAGGCAGATGTTGCTGTCATATAATATCTAAAGGAACAAAATGACAGTTTGAGCTTATAAAAGGTCTGCAAATCTGCTTTTGTCATGACTTGCGCATGATTCTTTAGTTTAAGCCATCAATTTCTCAGTGAATGTCTTTTTGATTTACATGCCCCATTACTTAATTGATGTTTGTCCTGTGTGTGTGTTTGTGTGTGTTTTTTTTCTGTTCTCCCTCCCCTTTCATCACGTCCTCTCCTTCTCAACCTGCCTCTACCAGTGTACTGTGTAACGTCACCCTGCAAAGATGATAGGTTCAAAGCACCGCCCCCCACTCCACCAGGGTACCAAGGTCTGGCTTTGGCTGATGCCCATGCACAAGAGGGAGGAGCCTTACGCCCCGCCCACTTAAAGCCACCCGACTATATTGTGGCCTTGCAGAGGTGCAAGCTGCGACACAGCCTGGCTGAGCCAACCCTGTCCAGACCACCCAGTGTTATTCTCCATCCTCACACTGATAGCGAGGAGGGTACGTGACCCCACCCAGCAGTGCTCGGTGGATCTCATGAGCAAGTCCTGGTCATATTTCACCCTAAAATCAATGAAACTGATGAAGGCGGGGTAAACAATTTCATCCAGAGAAAATGCTGTTATGCTGGTTGAAAGTTTCTTCCTGGAAGCAGTAAATGGCCTAAAAGTAGCTAGCTAGCCTCTCTATCCTACCTTTTAGAGCCTTAAAAGTTATAGGATAGTCCCAAAACAAGATTCCTATTGTTTATTTAAAGTATTTATGTATTTTGTGGTGAAATAAACTCAGCTGCCTTCTAATTATTAGGTATTTCACTGACAGGTCTGAAATGTCTCTGTTTTGTCTGTGCTTTGCTCATGTCTCAGTTGTCGCAGTAGTTTCTTCATATAGTCTCAAAAAGATTTGATCGCAGTGATGGTGGAGCACAGATTGTTGTCAGAGTTGTTGTGCATACAGAAATCTCACAGGATTATGGCAAAATGAATGTTTGGAAGTGTAAATATCTAATATATACAGCTGTCGCATTAGCTATAACATTAGCAGCTAATGTCACATTGGCTGTCACATAACTGGCTTAAAACCATTTTTTGGGTAAAAAAAACTACTGTGCCTAAGACTTTGGCACTGTACTGTATACTATGGTATACTACCATTAACTATGTAACTCTGTTGTGACTTTATCTTTAAGTACCTGTCAGTAACTTTCCACATTTACAGTAGCCGTACTGTAGGCGTTTTGATGATGTGTGTTCTGAGTCTGTTTCTGGGTCTGTTTCAGATGAGCAAGTGTCTGCAGTTTGATTCCAGACTTGTGGTGATGTGGAGCTACATCTCAGCTTTATGACAAAGTTTTGCTCCATGTTCATGAGCTCTTCAGGTTTATGTCAGTGTGGTGTAAAGAACTCCTGCTTCTTCATGTTTTCAGTTTGACGTCTTCAGTTGATCGACAACATTTGCATGCAGAAAACTTCAGTGGCAATATTCTGAACATTGTGGAAGATTTGAGGATGTGTAATCGTCATTGCAGTTTTGGATTTAGTTTTTATTTGTTTGTTTTTTACCAAAAAATTGTTGAGTTTAAAGATGATTCTTAACATCTCAGAACCAGTTGTGAATTTTTACAGTTATTTTTACAGTTATTTTTACAGACTTTTACAGTAAAGCAGCTGCAGATTTAACATGAATTAAAGTTGACCCTATTTACTTCCTTATTGCTTTACTTTCCAGTTTACTAACACATTCCTGGTGTTATTGTGCATAGTTTAACAGTGCACGTTATTCCAAAGAAACCTTTTATTTAGATAATTTACAAATATATCCTTTGTAGATGGATATATTTCTATATTTGATGGAAATGTAATGACCTGCTCTGCCTCTGAAACAATTTTACATCTGATGTCACTGAGGCCTCTTACAATCTCCAACATCCATCATCAGATCACTGTTCATCATTAAGTCAGTTCCATGCTTGACTTTAAATAACATTCTCATATATTCCCATATATTCCCTCAAACAGATATCTGCTCCATCAAAGATGAAATTCGTATGGTACTGTTTTGGTTTATTTTTGGTTTGGCACAACAGGTTTATAAAGTTCATGAACAAAGCTGGTGTGCAGTAAAATATCAGCAGTTGCAGTGGGCTGCAGCGGCATGGGCATCACTGCTGGGTGGTAACGCTTCAACATAACGCATGCTTGCAGCATCTGAAGTGTTTACACAAAGTCTTACGATTTGTTTACATTGTTTTTTAGAGCTAATGGTTGTCTATTTCACAATAACTGTGCTGTCTGGCTAGTTAGACGTAACAAGTTTTTTATGCAATAAGATTGTGTGGATACAGCACTGGTGACTAGTTCACTGTCTGATTTGTACATAGTCAGGTTGAATTTGCTACTCGTGTTGTATATAGAGACCAAGATCAATAATGCTTGTCAGGGGATAATATATTTATATGCTAGATGCATTTTAATTCTTAGTTAGTTAATGCTCTTTGGAAAATACATTTTTGTATAGAATGCAAATGTTTAATAGTTGTTGCTCTGTAAACAAATATATACATTTGTAGATGAACTGAAACTTAGTTGTATAGGGAAAAAATGAGACCAATATGTATTATATTAAGGGATATAACTGGAGTATTACATTTTTGTGATTTACTCTGCCTGTCTGGATTTTTTTCTTTTTATGTGTTGTTTTTGCCACACAACAACATGGATTGTTAATATTCATGATATAAGCTTATATAAGTCTTTTTCTACGTCTATTTTTTGTTGTAAATGGATGTTACTGATTATGTACAGCTGACTACAGAGTGCTCTATATAGACTGTATTTTGAATATTTTGTTAATAAATCTGGAGTTCTAAGGACTCCTCCTGTATTCAACTCAAATTCACTTTCACCTCCGTCATGTTCTCTTGATTTGCATTTTCCTGTTGATTTGTTGTCGTAAGGGGCAAAATAATTTTAGGTTTAAATCAAAGGAATAATTTATAGTTGATAAATTTAAGTTAAGCTTTATGTAAAATACAACAACTAACCAACCTTCACCTGGAATGCAGAAGCTTTGTAGAATATTGCACGTGCACAATGACATTCAAGCACACAAATAATATATTTAAAATAAAAAATATATTTCAACACGGCAGCTCACGTAATGTCTTGGTCCTTCATCTCATGGAATGGAGGTTACATTGAGCAACGAGTTCGGTTCACTGGACAGATGGTTCTGCTGTAGAGATTGTGTGTAAACTCTTGTTGTGAAACCTGTGTTAAAAGTAAGGGGCCAGATCAGCTGCAAAGCAAAGCTGTTTAACATAAGCCCAGTAACATTGTAAGACGATGCATCAGATGGTATATTGCCGCAAACACGTTGCATAGTAATATGACAGCAAACTCAGTGTTGATCATTGAGTCACTGTCAGCAGACAGCTGAGCCTCAGCGCTGTGCTGTCACATTTCTTACATCATGTGACCTGATGTACACATCTGTTATAACTGTATATCTGTTATATACATTATATTTGTGTTTTATCTTGCCAGTATATGATAACACTGCTGTGAGGGTGTTTCTAATACTAGTATCATAGTTTCTATGTTTCTAATACTAGTTTCTAATTTCTAGTATCATCTAATACAAAATGCCGCAGCTCATCTGGTCTTCAAAGAACCAAAACACTCCTCTTATCACTCTAACACTCCTCTTATCACTCTAACACTCCTCCTATCACTCCTTATCACTCTAACACTCCTCTTATCACTCTAACACTCCTCTTATCACTCCTCTTACCACTCCTCTTATCACTCTACCACTCCTCTTATCACTCCTCTTATCACTCTAACACTCATCTTATCACTCCTCTTACCACTCCTCTTATCACTCTAACACTCCTCTTATCACTCCTTATCACTCTAACACTCCTCTTATCACTCTAACACTCCTCTTATCACTCCTCTTATCACTCTAACACTCCTATCTATCAAGAAAAACCCTTTATTTTTCAACAGGAACCCCTGAAACATTGTCTAACCAGAAGAATTGTATCTTTGCATGATTTTGCGTTCTGCAGCGATCTTAGGATTTATCGCTTCATTGTTCTCCTCGCTTTGTAAGTTGATTTGACAAAAGCATCTGCTAAATGCCTAAATGTAAATCATCTTTCCTTTGATGTTGTAATCAACTCAATATGTTTTCCCTGTTTGGGAAAGTTACAGAAATGCAATAGTGGATATTCTTTTCTTTATTTTGCTATTAGAGAAAATGCAAATACAAAAATATATTTATTGTCATCTCCCATTCACTGCTATAGAGGTTTACACAACTGTGACAACTTACACATTGGAAAACCCCAGAAGTGTAAAAGTTCCATTGCATAATGTTGAACAAAGTTTTTACCAGCAGTGACATAACTGCAGTACGTTAATTGAGCCATATAACATTATCATTTCTGTTTTCTGTGTATTTTGTTTCCTGTATATGAAACATATGTGACATGTTTTTGTCAGATGGTTAACACCCAAAAACCTCATTTAACCCAGGACTGAACACACACACACCCAGAGTGGTGAGCAGCTTTCACTGCAGCACCCAGGGGTTAGGTGTCTTGCTCAAGGGCACTTCAGTTGCGACCTGCCGGTGCTGGAATTGAACCAGCAACCTACTGATTACAAGCCCAACTCCTTAACCAGTAGACCACAACTGCTCATTATTTATCTTATTCCTTAAAGTGAGTCCAGAGATCATGAGTTCAGGCTGCTGTGTGCTGTGGCCCTGACACACTCTTACTACTAAGGTCTTTAACCAGATGCACAAGTATCTGTAATGCATATAACATCTAAGCTGTATATAAAGCTGTATTTCCTGAAGTGTGTTTATAAAAATAGCTGTATTTAAACAGCTGACTAAAGTCCTGCTTGCAGTCTTACAAGTGCTCAGCACGTTTTTTATAGCAGTGAAACCCCACCCATATTTGCACACTTGAATGTCATTGGTCAGAAGCACAGGTGCTGTTCTGTAGAGCTTGAGTATTTTAGGTGAGAGATTTTTTCAACATCAGAACATTTACATTTACACATTTAGCAGACACTTTTATCCAAAGCAACTTACAGCTAATTCAAGGTACACATATTTTTATCAGGACTTCCCCTGGGATCGAACCCACAACCTTTGCGGTGTTAACGCAATGCAGTTGAGCTAACAGGAAGGATATGCAATGTTGAGCAAACCACTTAACACGTGTAATGGAACTGTGAGACATATGCTAATTCTTCCATTATAATTAATTGCATCATACTGTGCTGTAAATGTATTATTTATTACAAACTGGATTATGACGGATGAGGCAGAGGCAGTTTTCAGTGGAAACGAGAACTTTTGTTAATGTTTCCTAAAACTTTGTTTTGTGCTCTTAAGCCCTAAATATACAATAGCGTCAGCCATGATAACAGCTTCCATAAAAGTTATAATACACTCTTAAATCTTAAAGACACGACACAGGTGTCCATTACAGCAAGACATATAAATTTAATACCCACATATGAATGTCTTTTAAAACTGCCGTTTAATGTGTGAATTGAGATACAAAATCTCTATTAAAAGTGTCTCAGTTATTGTTATATGGAGCTGATTTTAACCAGCCTGTCCAGCTTAACATTCACTAATTCTCATTACCCGGTTTGCTCACATTAACACTTACATAATGACATTTTATAGTTTCCTTTTATTTAAAAAACCAAAGAATGAGGTAGATTTAGCTGTTAAATGATTCTGTGTCATTGATACATGATGAGATCTGGAGGTCACAGGATGAATATTAAGCATCATGTTCAAAGCTCAGAAGTTGACAGAGAATATCTTATGGAATTAAATGGGCATTTTTATGCATCTAATTTCATTTCTTTAAGCTCCTGCGGCTCCTCTGTAAGTATTATTCACAATATGCATTATACATCACAGCCTGTGAGTCCAGACAGAGAGAATTAAATACTGATTAAAGAGGAGATGAACCCTCATTATTACACAGCCTCATGTTCACACTTAGTGTGTTTAAAACTTGTGTAACTTGTAGGTATTTTGGTGCAATACAGCAAGAGCATTTTAGGCAAAGATGGTTTTGGTCATTTCTTATAAACATCTAAACTTAAGTTGATGGACCTATTTTATTATGAACAAAGTTTAAAAGGACAGTTTCTTTAAAACTTAATCCACAATTTTTAATTTCTACCTTATAATTCTGTTCAAAATCTGACATCTGGCTCCTGAAAGAAAGTGGATGTGATAAAACTTTGCACAAGCTCTGGCTTTTACACAAAACGTAAAGTTGTCAAAACAAAAACACATTTAGAGCGTCGATGCTATTGTTGTCAGTAATGCGTGTTTAATGTAGCGTTTACTGTTAACGTTTAATGTTTGCTGGTTAAACCAGAACGCATGAGACCCGCTGATGCGCTGGTTACAGTTCAGCAAAGCTCTGAGGAACTGATGCAGGTCCTCAAGGACCCACAAGGTGTCAGTGTACATTCATTACTGACGCTTCTGTTGGGGACGCAGAATGTTGGTATGTATAGTTTATTACATGATCACGTCTTCTGTTCGTTATTACACATTTTATTAAGGTTCAGGTCGGTGATGATGCTTCTGCTTTTTTACATTCAATATTTTTCCTCAATTGTGTTTATTATCTCATTTGCTGTAATCATTATTGGTGATGTTGAGCTGCGGTCCTGCTGTCTAGGGTGAATGAGTAAAACAGCTTTAATGTTTAATGTTCTTCTTTTTTAATAAAGACACTGTTTTTAGTTTTATAAAATCAGGTGAACTCACTCTGCTTTTTGTTTTTATGACTAATAAGCAATAATAAATAAATAAATAATAATTTTGTATAAAACAGCAATAATATGTGTTTTATACAAAATGTTGCTTACTGATACAGAATATGGCTCTGAATTAGGATTTTTATATTGCATCCAGTGGTAGTCGATGTGTCTGGAGGCCATAAAGAATTTGACCAGACTCTATGAATTTTAGCAAAATCATTTTTTTATTTGGGTTCAGCATGTAACAGTAAGAAAGTTGAACTTGAAATCTAAAGCCTGAATGATGAAATCTGAAACAAATCTGAATGAACTTTACAGACATCAACTGAGACATCTAACACACACACACACACACACAGTGCAGTGAAACACAGACTGGTCATTCCGTCACCTTCTTCATTGCAGGATAAGTCCCGTTGGCTGTGCTGGACTCACCAGAAAGGGTCTCACACTGAGAACAAACTGTGTGTAAGTCTCTCAGACTCTCCATAATGAGTGCAGACATTTTATACTGAATGCTTTAAAGCATTCTGCCTTTAATATATTTTTGAAGAGTCTGATATACACCACAAATGACTGGGTTGAAAATAACCCAACAGGCAACTCAGTACTGGGAAAATAATTGATTTACCAAATTTTTTGTTATTAAAAATAACTTCCATTGCTTGCCATCTGACATTCCCAAACATGATTAAACTGACATAAATGAAATACACTGGTAACGTGATAACTGGTATATTTACTGTATTTTTAACATAACATTAGTTACATTTACATTTAGGCATTTAGCATTTGTCCAAAGCGACTTACAAAGTGAGGAAAACAAAGAAGCTATAAATCACAAGATGACAATACGCAGAGCCATTTAATGATACAATTTTACTAGCATACAAGACTCCAGTGCTCGAGTGGATTCCTGATGAGAAAGGGGAGTTAAAATAGTTAAAAAACTCCTGTTAAACTTTACTAAATTATTTAACATTGTAAAAAGATTCCTTTACTAATGCTAACTTTTTTCTACAGGTTTCTGAAAACACACACAAACCTCTGTGAGGTTCAGTGTTGTGTTTAGATTAGTAATACCTATTTAAGTACAAACACATTTCAGTTTGGTTATACAGTGGATACTTACCTCTCCTTTATTATCAGTTAAACTCCTTGATTTTCCTCCTTATTTCTGCCTCCTCTTTGCCCTCATCCCACCTGCAGAACCATAATACTCAGCTCCACCATCTCACCTCCATATTCACCATGAGCTCCATCAAGCAGAGAGCTGAACTATAAACATTTCAGCCATCACTCACCTGCTCATATCTGTGCTTGTGTAAATAAACTCATTCACTGTTTTATACATCATATAGTCTAAGGCTGGTATATTGTAACAATAATAGTATATATATCTCAGTGTTATGTATAAAGCTGCTTTGAATGTAACATTGTAAAAAGCGCTATATAAATAAAAATTGAATTAATTTGAGTGTCAAATCAAACCTCAGCAATCCAAATTCAAATTTTATTGGTCACATACATAATCGTACACAGTATGACATGCAGTGAAATGCTTTAATGCCTGCTGACCCTGAGAAAAAGAGAATGTTATTTAAACGTAACAGTAATAAAAGCAGTAAATAAGATATAGATATAAAATATATATATCTAGTAGGCTAATAAATACTATAGAGTGATTGTGTGGAAAAACATACAACCGGTTGTGTTTGGAAAACA
>JBAJNP010006355.1:0-25809 GCA_036877545.1 Yasuhikotakia modesta | reverse complement strand
TTATTATTAATAATACCTTTCCTCCAGGGCAGAAGCCATGTTCTCAAATGAGCTGTCATATCGAAGCAGAGGAAGGCCACTACTGTAGTTTGTCGTCTCCAACAGCTCTGATACACCAAAATACTTAGTTTTCTCCTGATAGACATCCACATCCTAGGTATGGAAACACTGATTACATATTATGTATGCATTTATATATATTAACTGACTGGTAAATATACACCTGTGTGAGGTTTCTTACATTATTGAATGAGGAGGGCCAGTGGATTTCATTGTAAGGGCTGATGCGTGTGCACTGAGTCTGCAAGGCGAAGGGGAACGAGGTCACATGGAGAGTCACGATGTTCAGTGCATCACAAATCTGACGGCTGTTGAGCAAACTGTCCACTAGTCCTATGCTGGAGTCTCCTCCACTGTACTGTCCACTGTAACAACAAATACAGATGTCATACATCACAAACTAAATAATGAGTAATAAATAAACCTGATGAGAAGATCAGGTGGGGTCCATTACCTGCTGACGTCTGAGTGCGCGTGATCATGCACCAGTATGAAGAGCGTGTAGGGGTTCATCTTGGATTTCTGAATAAGGCTGTTGATCTTTCCCACTGCGCTTTGGTTTAATTTGACCACATACTGCTCAGCCTCCTTCAGTGATGAGCAGTCTTGGTCCAGCCCCAACTCCCGCAACACTCCTTGAAAACAACATCAAGAAATGATAAGAACTGTTCTGCTTTGAATATCAGGGCTCCTCATTGGGTTTGGTCTCAAAGTATTGAGGATAACCGAGCTTTGAATTCTTCCTCCCTGTATTTTTACCTCAGAGAATTATGGGTAATGAGTGGTGCTCTACCTGAGTTCCAAAGGTGAAGAACCACTTGATGAAAGGTGACTTCAGAGGGTGGAACACAGATCAAGAACTCAACTTTGTCAAAGGAACCAAGATCCAGGTTCTGGGTGCTGGAATCCGCAATGGCACAAACGTGGGAGAGAAGTTTCCGTGCTACTGCCAGCTGAATGGGCCGAACCTCATGCCAGTCTACACAGAATTCTGTATAGGAACATAACTATTAACACACTGCTCTATTTAATAAAGGCAATATCTTAATGTCTAAACAAAATAAGACTCACCAGTGCATGTGGGATTGGGGCCGTCTCCTGATGGTTCCAGTCCAGAACTTTTAGGACTAACTTTCTCTAGCAATGTCTGCACATCTCCATCTGACAAGTGGGATGGAAATACATTTAAACACTATGTAGAGGAATCCACTGAGGTGAAGTCCATGTAGCAAACAGGAGGTCTCACCTGGACCCAGAGAGCTGAAATAGGTCTCAAGTTCTGCTGCGGCTCCAGAGGACAGCTCATGGATGATCTCTCTCAAACAATCTCCTGGAGAGAGAAGGCTCTCGGCTAGAGCTCGCGTCTGATGCTTCCCTGCGTGAAAACAGTCCAAATCCAATATAACGAAGTTACATTAAATCTGTAACCTTTTTGTGAATAAACGCCAAACAAAATCTATTTGGTAAATTGTTTTTAACATTCAAAAAAATGCATAACTGTCACGTGAATGAAATGACCCACAAACCTGTCACCACCACACATGACTGCATCTCCTGGCTCCTGTCCATGCAGAAGATCACCACATAATTGGTGTGGCTCAACCTGTCATTTACCAGTCTGTGAAAGACGTCCTCCAAAGCTTCCACCAGAGAGGGCGCCGTGTCCAGCACCAGGACTCCTTCCCCGCATGAGCTGGTGGCCAGTTTGGCCAACCAGGGCAGCTGAGACGGGATGAGGGGCTGGGCTAAGCAGGGGAGAGGAGGTGGAAAGTGTGGATGGGTCTGTGGATACTGTCTGATCTCTGTCAGGTGTGACTCACGCCAGGAGCGCATGAAGATCTGCTCCAGGTCTTCCATTTGAGGAGACTGGTCAGGAGCTGTCAGGAGTAACACACAAATGAAAATATACACACTGGCCTTACATTTACAAATACTACATTCATTCATTTGTATAGCATTTAATGTAAACAATCATGGCTCCAATATTATCTTCATTATATCACATCAATAAACACGATGATTTATTGATGAGATATATTGACAGAACTGACAGAACTCAGTCCTTTAAACGCACTACAGAGTTCAGAGTTTAACTGAACCCGACAGAACCAGCTAATCAGTGTCTTTATGTGTGTATATTCTTTGAAAATGACAAGCATAGTGTGTTTGATTAGGGCTGGAACAAATCTTTACAGGACAGTGACCCCTAAAACAACACAACAGAGTGTGTTTGCGTGTGTTAAAGGTGTACGCAAACATAGGCATAGACGCATTGCTCTTCTTACCAAGCTGTACCAGATAGTAGACAGTCAACAGTATCTGCATCTCAGCAGATATAGGCTGAACTGTAGAGGTGCCGTACTGCTCGTACACACGCGGGAGGTTCTGGGAATTGCAGTAGCATTTCTGCAGTAGATCGCTCAACAACACGTCCCCAAGATTCCCACATAAATGAGGCAGCGTTCCATGCCCTGCACACAAACACACGCAGGGTAACTGAACAGCTGGCCTGGGATAAAGTGATGGGAACTGCCATTGGATACTGCTCACATCACACTGTGACATTAAAGATTGTATACAGAGAAGTCTTCATATTTAAAAAGGAAGGATTCTTTGAATTTCTGCTGGATAATCAATAGAGATATAATATTAGAAGACAGTAAAAGATGTTTTTCTACACGTGTAAGAAAAAAAACTACTCCACTTTCAATATTTAAACAATATAATTAACTTAACAATAATTCATACAGCTAAGCACTAACCCTGAATTTGACTATCAGCAACAGAAGCTAACATTGTGTATGGTGTAACAAACAGCACATATTGTTCACCTTTAAAAATGACTGGCCGCAGCCCACAGGTCTGGAGCAGGTGATCGGGTACTGTGACAGATTCGGATGGAGCGAGGGGCGGCAAGGACCTCAGAGACAGACCCCCCGATGCACTGCTGTCAGCTGGAGACAAACACACAACACATACACACTTGATATAACCTCACACACTCACAAACGAGCACATCTGTACATTATTACCATAAATACCAAATAGAGTCATATAACTTTTTTATATATTGTTTTTATATTATGCTTTTTTTATGTATTACATGTTTTTTTTAGCAATAATGTACTATTTAAAAAACTGGTTACTCTTAGGTACCATTAAGAGACTCAGAACACTCTGTTCTGACTACATGAAGAATAGACATATTTAATTATAAAGCCCCCTTTGGTATTTTAAAGAAGGACATTTTAGAGGGACAAAAAACAAAAGGGATGATTAACTAGGGCAGTGCATTTTGAGCCAGTAATGCTACAACCACAGAGATGAGACTCTGCTTACCTGATTTAGTGCCGTTGGTCGTGCTGCTGGGAACAGGTCTGGGGGTGACATCTGTTGGAGCGGAGGATTCTGGCGACCAACCCCTGTGTCTCTTTTTTGGGGGCCCAGAATTTGCCATGGAGCCTTGAAAAATGACATAATTGGTTAATATCATACTAAAGTCAGTTTGTATGTATGTACTTGTCTATTATCATAATTCTGTCTGTCTAGAAACCACCCAGAACACCCTAGCAACCATCTTGATTACCCTAGCAACAGTCTAGCAAGACCCTGTCTATCAAATTTTTAAGGCTTTTTTTGACCGTATCAGTTCAAAGCTATTCTAAATTTAGTCAAACCTACTTTGTTCTTTTTGTCATTATTTTGGACAAATGTTCTTTTTCTGATTATTTAATTGTAATTTACATGTTTTTAAGAGGGTTGTGATGTCACAGGAAGTAATCATTACATCATGCACTAACCAGACTCTAAACGTGAGCGTATACGTCCCTTTATATGCGAGGAGAGGCAAAGGAAAAGGGATGTGTTAAATCCCAATGAAAACCAAAGCATCAGGAAGGAAGTATCACGTTTTACAACACAGATGGACAGAGGGAGAGAGAGAGAAAGAAAAAGAACAAAAAAAACAGTGAGGGAGATTTTACAGCAGCACTTTATGGAGGTGATAGTCAGAGAGTGCTGAAATAAAAGCCAGGGACGTTTTACAACCCTGAGTGCTGAATAATGACAGACTCCAACAACAAAAGAATAGGAAAAGACTTAGACAATACAGCCGCCTCTTTTAAATGCATCTATACATTTCAAAGGTGGGGGTGTCTTCTATACACCACTGAAGGTGTGAAGTCTCTAGAAGAGGGAACAGTTTAGGAACCGTCTGGTAAAATAAAGGTTTCCCTTTTCTTTGATTTAAGCTACAAACACTAGTTCTGTTTCACAATCTGATCGTCTCGCTTCTAACTTTCTACAGAGAGGTAATAATCTTAACCATGTTTATTGACACACTTTGGTATTTATAGTACATTTATAATTTAAACAGCCATTGCCAACACACTTTTTTGCATTGCATTCTGGGATTGCGTTCTCAGTGAAGGATACATGCCTTTGAAATTGGCCACAACCTACATGTGGTGCAGCTGGCAACTTAACTTAAATTGCTGTCTCTGTTTACAGCCGACAGACGTAGTGACTGTTAAAGGGCTGGATTACCTAATATTGTTGGTCTTCCAGGGCCATTAGCCACTATTCCAGTGTGTGATACGTGCTGCTGAGGTCCGGGAACATGGCCGCCATTGGTTACGGGAGGGGAACCCTCAGAAATGTGGAGGTGGGTATTCAGATCTGAGTGATGATGATGAAATATCAGTTAAATACACCTTTACTATTCCATAGTCTAAGAGTTAAGCAGTATTTGTATGAACGCTGTGGGTTTCAGTACCTGAGGGGTTAATTGTGCTCAAAGCTGTGTGTCCTGAATTGGGAAGCAGGTCAGCGGGTCCATGGCCTGATTGCTCCTCTGGTCCTCCAGCTGTGTTAGACACAGTCTGTCTCATTCTGCTGTCTGCACAAACATGAGTAACAGTCATTACTAAAACATTCTCACATTATTTTCATCATAAACTGATAGACCAATTAGATAGACCAATTCTGACAAATAACTGTCAATAAGTATAGTCCTCATAAATATAGTCCATCTTTAAAAACTAGCTTCACTTTCAAATGATTTTGTTAATATATGACATCTTAGACTCAGTGAACGAGCAGTGAACGAAACTAGGCACGCTGGCCATCTGGACTGTGTGACTGCCAGGATGGGCAGGGCCTGGTCAGTCCAGTGTATGGTTCAGTGCCTGAGGAGGTTAACCAGAGTCAAGTCAACCGTCTTGCTAGTCAGCAGTAAAGCCACTAGCCACTTGTCTTAAGTCAAAAATCCACCAAAGAAAGACAGCTAATGCTACAAGATCATTATCTTCCCTGGGGAACCCTTTATTACCCTTTATTAGCATTTTCATCTTTATACCATATAGCGGTTCTCACCAATCCCTTTCCAGCAGATCGGTGGTCCCTTAACCAGTAAACCCTGTGTGTTCCGGAGAAGGTGGTACTTTAAGTGCTTCTGTTTCTTGGGTTGGGTGGTGAGCTTCAGGTTAATGTGGTTGGCAAACTCAGTAAAGTAGCGGAAACCCTTCTCTCCACAGCCGATGCAGTTCCCTGAGAAACCTACGAGAATATACAAGCCAGACGTCATGTGAACATCTGCTTTCCTTGACAGCACAGATGCTGTCTACACTCCTTGGAAAAACAAGCTCCGTTGTTCTGAAATAGAGACTCATTTTAGACGGTACCCAGCTGAGCGATTGGTTTCCATAGCCACAAACCTTCACTGAAGACGAGGGTGCTGGACTGATGGGGGGCCATGGAAACCAAATAATCTATGATGGTCTCTTTGACAAATGAAAACATGGTCCCACACGGTCAGGGTGCCCTGACCCAGGTGCTTTATTTGTATTCAGGGCTTTCCCTTTTTTTAATTTTCTCTCTGTGGCTCTTTTCTTGTAATGCTAGGTATTCAAATGCGGGTGCATGAAGTCCGGCACGTCTTACCCAAAAGTGCGTTACGTCCACAATCGTCCGGGAGAAAGCGCAGGTCCACTGCACACACCAGAATGTGATCGGGAATGCTGGGAGATTTTGCTCCGACGAGCAGGAACCCAGGAGGAACTTCCACAGACTCAGTGGCCATTGACGACAGCCGCAGATCTTTGCCTGCCTGACAGAATCCTGAAGGAAGAAGATCTGGTCAACAACACATTGAGACCACACATGATACACACATACTGACTTTTTGCTAACAATTAATCACTATTGATCTGTCGCTAATTAGCTAGCTACTAGCGCAAACTTTACATGATCACTTATTCGTATAGGTATCATTAGCCCAGAACTTCCAGATCTGAGCACCTCTGTCAGCCACACATGGTTCTTATGATCTCACCGTCAGTGGTACACGATCCTTCTGGTGGGGGCTTCATCTGATATGGGATTGGAGGGCTGTTTGAATCTGAGCCATCCTCTTCATCATCATCCTCATCTATTCGACCTGTTGATGAAATTAACTGTCATGCTAAGAGGCTGAGATACTATATATTGTTTACATATGATAGCATTATGCAAACACCACAAATAATTGACAGCAGTGCACATACATAACCAGAACAGTTTATTCAGATAATAAAGGCTCACCGTCATGAGAATAAAGTCTTTGTTCTGCCTCCAGGTACAGTTGAGAAAACACAGGTCTGGGCACTACCGTGTTGGAGCGCAGTGATGCCTCTATTGAGCTATGTAGCATTTCCTCGAACCGTGTGCTCTGAAGGTGACCTGTGTGTGAGTTCCCCATGACCTTAAATAGAACAGTGAGAATTTGTTAGAAAAATGGGATTAAAATGACTCTGTCAGCCAGTAACCTGTGTGAGTCTCTTAGCTCAGAGTTCACATTAACTAATAAATATACGTCCCATAATATTTCCTGCCATAATCTTCCATAATATTTATTATTAATGAACAAAGAGTTATAATTTATTCAGATTAAATTCTGGACCTGTTTGACTACATTGTTGGAAAAAAAATTGCTTAAAAGGCATGCAAAAAAATCCCAATATAGCATTTAAATTAATGATTAAACAAATCACAAGAAACTGAACCCAAAATCAACATTACTTCAGTTACTAATATACTAACTGAATTACTACCCTGAAAATGAAGTAAAATATCACATCTGGACAAAACAAAAATATAGTTGTATTTAAGAACTCTGAGATCAGAACAAATACTTCTATAACAGAGGTTATTTGAGTACACAAGATTTTGACCGAACACACACCCTGCTGCCTATATAGCCTCATTTAAGCTGATTGAAAATCAGTGACCCACCGACAATCACTCTCTCTTAGAAAATGTGATTATCACAGAAAGATGGAAATGTGATTAGTGTGATTTTATGACAGGGTCCGCAGAGTGCTCAGCTTTCCCCACAGAATTTAATACAGCCACCAGAACCAATGTCAGGGCACCCTGACCCAGACTGAGTGAGTGAGCGAGCGAGAGAATGACCTCCTTCAACAATAAACAAAACATTGGAAACTGGGAAAGGCTGAGCTCATGCGAAACATTAAAATGTTATGAAAGATGACTAATGTGGTTCATAGATTTGCTCCAATCATAAGAATATTGATCTTACCACAAGTGTTTTTCCAAAATATGCTTTAACATTAATGTTTTATTTTATTTAAAAAATGCCTTCGGGAAAAAAGGTCAATTGTGCAGTTACAAGAAACTATTTTTACCCGCTTTAAAAATCGTTTGCAGGATAGTTAGGATAACTAAGTCCTAGTTATCCTAGTTTGTCATATGCTGTTTTTCTTGAATGGTTGGAATGTTTGTATTTGATTTCAAGGTTTTGAGTCAGTATGTCAGTCCATATCATACGGCGCCTTAAACGGTATTTAATACTTAAAGAACCTGTCAACGACACTGGCCAGTTAAATCGAACACGTAGGGCTATATTTGTAGTGTATGTTGGTACCGCACACTGTTGAATGTGATTCAACCCCAGAACAACAACAACTGATGCCTCTAATGAAAAGCGCTGGCAGAACAAACTTGGGTCACAAAGCCCTTTGGACATAATCTCCTCTCATTTAAATGCTCCCTGCCATATGCTGCTTCCCTCAGAAACACACAACCCACAAACACCCTAAACCATGAGGAGAACCAGAAACATTTCAAATAAACATCAACTGCAACCACCAAGAACGTTTTTTAACCAGCAGGCAAATTTCAAATGCTGGAATAATTGATTTCAACACTGTTAGCTGGTGTTTGGGAAAATCAAGCAAAAACATCAATCTTTTTTGGCCTGTTGCACATTTGTGGCTAGTCAGAGGCGCCGCCATAAAAAGTATATTAGCATTTTGTTCTGAGGGGGAGAAAACTGCAGTTAAACAAACCAATGCTAATGCAGGCAGGCTCTGCAGACAGTCGAGGAGATAAAAGTGCAAGACGTGATAGCAGGAAGGACATTTCACAGCCCCTTCCTCCCGACTGGAGCTTCCACAGGGAGGTGATGAAGACTTTTATCTTTCCAGGCCCCTCCTGGAGAAACATCACACGCCTATTGTGTGTTTATGTGTGTGTGTGTCTGTGTGTGTTTATGGGCTTCACTTTTAAAGACGATTATTTTCACTGTCCTTTTACCTACACAGAAAATATTCCTTGCCTACGTCTCTGAACAAAATATCACTGAATAAACACATTTGTCTTCCAAACATACATGCTACATGTGACAGATCCACACAGATGGTAGACTCTGTCTGTGTAGTTCATCTAGGAAATAAGCAATACCAAGAATTACAGGGATCCAAACTACATTAGAAGAATTTGGTCCCTTCAATACATCTGTCAGTAAAGTCTTCTTCTCAACTTCTCATCTGTAAAATCACCATCTGAGGTCAGAATAAAACTTTCATTACTTTCTCAAAAGAGGACAGAAGGGGGGTGGCTGGCTCTTAAGACTTTTAGCCTTGGGGGCCGTGTGTGGCAGTGGGGGCTGGGCCCTCAGTCATTCCCTGCTTCACACTTACAATAAAGCTAAGCAGACGACCAGACAAAGTTCCCCAAAACAGAGAGGAAACTTCTTGAATGTTATTGTCGAGCAGCGAGTGGGTGACACAGAAGGTTTACGCTGTCTCCGTCTCTCCACCGGCGTGCACACAAACACGCTCCACTGTGAAACCCAACACATAACAACAGGTCAAAGGTCAGGGCTAGCAAACAATGTTTGGGCAGTGCTTTGATGTGCTCAGGCATGGTCCAGCCAGGGGCTGAATGCACACAAAAAGGCTGAGAAGGCCAGTGAGATAGCAGCGCTCCATTCTTCCCTTCACCTCTAACCTTTGACCTCTGCACCCATACGAGAGATCACATTTCAAGGATGGCCAGTTGCATTCAGACAGGTTTCTTTTTGTCCAGTTTTACGGCATTTTGAACCCCTGACAGAAACTGATCATTTTGTAGCAGAAAGGAGCACGTTTATAGCTTTTTAATAAAAATACAAAAGATGACAACCAGGAAGAATGCATTCAAATACAGTAACTGCATGTGACAAATTGACTGGGAGTCACAAGGACAGATTTTGGCACAAAAGGGGGGTCAGTACCAGTGTCAGAAATTAACCTTCTATGAGCACATAAAACACACAGCATGCCGTCCATACATAACAAATGCTTGAAATAAATCAATTAATTGTCCTGGTTGCTATGGTATCCAAATCTTAACTAAATATTATAAAATACAATAAGATATTAAAACCTATTACAGGGACATTCTTGGCCCCAACATGTTAAATATCTGGGACTTCATAATTATTACTTTCAGTGGCCTCAAGGCCTGGTTCATTTCTGACCCCTTAATGGTCTGTAGACCAGCTATCTGTCGTAAATAACTCACACATTACACTTGTAGAAAATACCAGCTGACCAGGAACATTGTAAACATTACATATAGTCAAAACACCAGCTGTTCCCACAGAAAAACGGTCTCTTTTCTATAACAACAGATACTGGAGTGGTCTTCTCCGTCATTTTTGACAGCTGAAATAAGTGGTCAGTTCTGTTCTTCAATTTGTCCTTTGTTCTGTTTGACACCTGAGATGTTTTTAAACAGATGTTGACTTGGAAATGACTTGTGTAAAACTACACAGAAAATGACTTCATATTTAGATTCAACATTTATACTGTGATCAGTTTCACATAGACAGATAATGAGCTCATTTACACAACTAATTCCTGTAACTGTACAATAAAGACAAAACATTAAAACTATTTACTTATCTATAAACTCTTATTGTGAGTTCTGCAAGATATGCAATGTTACCATCTTAATATATAAAATCAGGCAATATATGATTGACAGTGTAAATGCTAGTTGACAACTATTAAATGAAACATCAGACATATTTTAATGCACACCTGCCTTTAGCATCATCTCTTACATTAAACTGCTCTGTGAGAAAACCTGTCCTTTGGACACTTGTGGATAACAGCGTCAGTAACAATGCAATGTGGTTCTAGCATTTAAATGCTGTGGAGATATTTTAATTCATTTCACTACATTGTAAATGGTTGTGCTGTTAACAGCTGTATTTTAGGAAACTGTGTGACTGTGAAAGCAATAGCCAGTGTCTGTCCTTGAGGGAAATAAAGAGATAGTGTGTCTGTTTGTGTTGTCTACTGGAAGACAAATACGAGTGTATGTTTAAACACTCATACCCTTTTATAACACAGTAAAAAAAGGGGATTGCCTATAAACATAAAGTTAAACTTTGTTAACTTAAAATGTGTGTTGCTGTCAGAAAATAACTTCTTACCAGTATGACATATAAGAAAACTTTAGTGCAATGGTGAAGGAACTGTTACCCACAGGTTGTCACTTTCAGCATTATTTTTTCCACATCAACATTTTAATCATATCGTATGTTGTTTGAGCCAGTAATCATTTAATGCATATATCACATAACTGCAATACATGTATATGTAATATAACCATTGCTTTAAATTACACATCAAAGCATTATGAATTTATTAAACACGCCACACATGAAACTACAAACATGTAGTTTGTTTTCTCTTAAAATTTACAAATAAACATTTATTGATTACAAGATTTTGGTTTGTTTACTTTCTCCATCATAAACACCTTAAAGCAACAAGTCCACGTTTTCTTTCAAAGTTTTTCATGCATTCATTTAAAGCCATTTTAGATGAAATTTATACACTGATAGATCATGCATGAGTTACTTCTAAAAGCAGATGTGCTTGGATCAAGGTACGGACAGTAACAACACACATCTGTACTAAAGATCAGCCAATGCAATGAAAAGCATGAACTTACCTTTACTTCACGAGACACTTAAATACTCCAGTGAGATTTATTGGGATCAGACAGTATATCTACATATCTCCCAGATGCGCGATCCCAAAGTCTCCGTTTAATGCGACCGGTCAAACCTCCAGTGCAATACTGGCAGCATGGGAGATTTGTTTCAGAGACGCAGACACCCCTTCATCTCTGCACACATGGTACCGCCCTGCCACCCCTCCCTCCCCCCACCCTCGCCATAAGTGGTATCGCCCAATTTTCATAGCGCTGTACGCAGTTGGTTTATATTGTATTGGCGGGATTTTGCAAAGTTAGAAAAGAAGCATAAATGTGCTTTATGTTTAAAAGCACAAAAGCTTAAAAAGTGTCGGGTGTTGTACAGTTAAAGGTATGTTGTTTCTTTTATTAATAATCAGAAAAAGCTTCACATTATATTCATATTATATATGTTTTGGATATATTTCAATATGACTGTCTATTATAGCCTAAATAGAAACAAATACAGTCCAGGCGTAATGTTTGGTTGTCCTGTGGGTTTAGTTTTATGGTTTATTAACTTAAATATTCACTTAATATGAATATTTATCATACGCAATTTATCATAGGATTGTTAGGGAAGTTCAACGCAAACATTCATTGTCTTTGTCTCCCTCTAGTGGACATAGAGAGTTAAACACTTGAGAGGTTCCCAATATCATTATATTTTATTTGATTTGTGATTATTTGTTCTTAATACAGAGATAAATTGCATGTTTAATACATTAAATATTGAAGCCATTAAAGTTTACATTAAAATTTCAGAATATCAACCATAGCAACCTTTCTGAATATCAAACAAACAGATTTAAATCAGATTCTATAGTGAAAAATTCAGAGTCAGAGACTAAACATGGAAAATATAAATGGAAAATATAAACTCTGTTAAGAATTATTAGACAATCTTCGGGCTAATATCATTGCAATCTCATCCTTGTGGAAATTCCAAGAAATGACTTTCAAACATGAGTATGTGCCGTGTTTCTTGCCCTAAACGCTGAACGCTGCACCATTAGGGCCTAAACAATGTGTTGTTTTTTAAAACCTCAAGAGAACTGATCTCATATAACTATTCATAGAATAGTGTGATATAAAGTTTAATGACATCTCTGGTACGTTCCCTCGTTTCGACCTGTTCGGTGACACAATTTTTAAATTGACACAAGCATATCACCCAACTGTCACACATCGTCCCGCTGCCACCAAATGTTGAGTTCTCATTTTTCCCCCGCAAGTTCCCGTCCACGGCAATCTGTCATCCTGACGGCTTCTTATTCCCCCACTAAGTGCCTGCAGGCGAATCTGACGCTCATTGATGACAAGAGCATTTTAGGTTGTCATGCACTAATGCAGAAGTTTCCCGGGACCCAACCGGTGTATTCATCTTCATCTGCTTGACTCTGTTGTTGTCATGGCATTGGTAAATTAAAGATAGCCCCTCGTTTTGTTGAGGAACACTGTCAACAATGTACCCAAATTTGGGTACAATGTACCTAAAGCAGGCCATGCTGCCACTCAACTGGAGATTTAAGCTTTTAATCCAGGTGAATTATTGTTACCTTGGCATTAACAAGCGCTGGCCCCTAATGAGAAAAAAAGAGCTGGGTTTGCTAGTGATTCATTGGGCCGGGCCATGCTAGGTTCTCCCATCCCAATGGGAGATAATAAGGACATTTATATGGGCGTCAATAGACAGGAAGCATGACCATATTTGGACCTTGAAGGGCAGGCCAGACAATGTTAAAAAAGGAAATGTTGAAAGATGAAAAAAAGATAATCGTTTAGGTTTTACATAAAATTTGTATTTGGCAGTTTATTATCAGCATTGAGCAGATATGAAATAAACTGGGAAACATGTAAAAACTGGAACATGTAAAAACCTCTTTTGCAGGTGCAGGAGATCGTGGATCATAGCTGTGATGAAGGAACAGATGGAAGACACCTCACTGGACCAGGTATGTAATCCTTATTATCCTTATTCCACAGGTAAATGATAAACTGTACACGAGTGCACAATGATAAAACACACTGGAGAAATATCACTTGAGAGGGTGCATGTCGTATATACAAGATAGGACAATGGTGATAGACGGGGTGTGTGTTCACAAAGGCTCAATAAATTCATTGGGTGAGGTCTAGGTGTGCAGCTACAACTTTGGTGTTGAGGTGCGTTGTGATTGGCTGTGGTGAGAACCTGGGATGTCTGTGACAATTCTTTAGTGTCACACCTTACATTTTTTGGAAAACACAAAAACTTGTCCTGAAAAATCAGTATTTTTTCACTGTGGAATTCTATCCAGTTAAACGTCTGACAGCTATTTCAAATGTAAACACAATGATCACCAAAGTCATTGTAATGATATATGTCATGAAATAATGGCATGAATATTGTATGAATTGTATGAATATTATTGCATTTTTGCAAGCTATAAAGAATTACCATTAGGCTTTTACTTACTGGTCTAAGTAGGGATGCGTTCAGCAAAGCCATAACAAAGTCATTAAAGAGGTCTTTGAGAGGCAATAAAAATTTACATTAATTTATTACCCTAAGACTAGTTAACAAGTAGCTGATTAAATGCCAAAGGCAGGTTATCTATGTTTAACCTTCAGAAGAGCAAATGATCAAAGTCTGCCCCTGGCATTGTTGGATAGAAATATCATTCCCCTTTATTCCCCTCACCTGAAGTTGCAAGTGGCCTTTTGTGGGAGGCAGGGAAGACAATTAAGTGATTCAATTAATGGCCGTCTTTATGTGAGAGACGAGGTGTGGCACATTGCATTGGGTAACATGGGTTCTGTGTGTGTGTGTGTGTGTGTGTGTCATTATGTACTGTAAATAAACTAATTGCAAGATTGACTGCATTTGTATAATTTTAAGAATAAATGATGATGCCCCCATATGTCACAATTTGTGCATCATCAAAAAGTTTCACAAAAATCTTATGTTTATGTTATATATTAGTTTTTTTTATAAAAATCAAGTGACAGCGGGTTCAAGTATGACTGAAGCAAAATACTTATTATTATTACTTATATATGCTAAATAGTATGTATTAATGAACTGTATTTAAATGAGGACAATACTGTGTCCTTAACAGTAAAACATAACTGTGTTTAATTAATATTCCTCTTAACCTACAACTTTACATGTTGTTGTGTAGTTGCATAATAAATACAAAAATATTTTATTACCTGCAAGTTGCTCATAATTCCCTCTCATGGTTAATTTAAGTGCTGTGACCCTATTTGCATAAAAATGCATTTAAAGCTTGAAAAATTAAAGGAAATCATCTATGAAATATTGCTCACACCTTGCTGACCATTCATAACTATACTCCTAATTATCTGACATATCATTTGATTGCTGTGGCTTCTCTGGCTAAAATGAGTTGCAGATAATAAACTAAATATTAATGGCTAAAGGAAATTCACTCATAGGACGGTTGCAAATATAATAAACCATGTGACAGTTAAGTTAAAATTAAGTGGAAGGCACCCAGTTTAGTAACTGCATGTTAAAACTTGTCATGTTGGCATAAAGAACATTTTTCAGGTCAGTAAACTGTTATATTGTGTAGCAGAGCTGTGCTGCTTTCTAAACTAGCACCATTATAGAAAATGCAATTATTTTCTCCGTACACTATATCAATAGTGCTGCTAAAACTGCCTTTATTTTAACATGGAGATATTGTATCCGTAAGCAGGTTCACTCTGTGACTCCTATGAGGCCATGGGTTGATGATAAAGTGATGTTAGCTGGTTTCTGTGATGAAAGTCTAAAGCAATAAGCTCCAGTAGCTAAAGGGATCTGGTTCAATAGCGATTTACCTCTAAACCGCTTAAGGGTATCTCACAGGTGCCAAGAAGCTTTTCATTTGATACAGTACAGAAGTATTAATTCAGGTTTCTTGTTTTCATTTTTATCTCAATTTACGTTGTACGGCACGAGTCTCCCTGGGAAAAAATTGCCTCAAAGCGCCATCATATGAAACGAATAACAATCGGTTGTTTGACCTGGCTGTAACAAGGTTAATTATATTTCACAGTCTCTCTTTTCAATTTTTCTGCTGGATGAATGAGTGATATGTGAGGTCTTGAATATTTCAAGGTGAGCAGAAACAGAATAATAGCTAGCAGTGTTTTGAAATACCTCACGTCAGTGTGATCGGAATGTAATTACGTCTGCGTTTTGCTGAGGCCTTTGGCTTGGACTGGCCAGGCCCATAGAAACTCTTAAAAACACACTCCAACTGTTTTAAGGTTAAACTAAGTACACTGGTCTGTACTTAAAAGCCATTCTGAATATACATTTAATAAATGAAATGAAAATATTATTTAATGCTTAACCATTACAGTACATTAACCACAAAAGTGATCAACATTGTTCATTAGTAATGAAAGTTGAAAAGTTTGTGAAAGTTTGAAGTTAGTTGAAAGTGTTGCAATCGGTGCACTGTACGAATAAGCTGTTGCAAGCGCACAGCGTCCTGCCTTTATTGTCAATGGGTAATTAAAGTCCAACACGCCATTGGTGTGACGCTTTAATTGCCCCTTTAAACACAATACATTGTAATTAAGCGCAGGGCACGCGGGGTGGAGGGTGAAGGTGACAAACGGGTGGGCAACGATCTGAAGGGTACACGGATTTGATCCACAAGTTTAATAAGATGTCACGCTTATTCTCCACCTCCCGAGCGCACGCCGCTAATTTCGGCGCACGCGGGCATTCTCTGGAGGTGTATCAGCGCACACGGCCCAGAGCCCGCACACCCCTTTTCTTTTCTATTCAGAGAGAAAACAGCTTGCATTGCCCTGCAGGTATGGCAGGCATACGCTTTCACCTTCACTCTTTCTCTCCGGTCACTCCCCAGAAGAGCGCGCGGCTAAGTTTTTCTCCCCTTTTGCCCCTTTTCCGCGCGCACGTCACGCGCAGGCAGCGGTGCGTGGCCCCGCTCAGCCTTATTAAAAGCGGAAGGCGATATTTCACCCTCAAGAAATATAGCAAGATAGACAAGTGAGCAAAGCTAATCCTGGGGATGAAATTAGCAGGCCGGGTCCGTGGCCTGCCGGAGATGATGAACGAGGTTGAACTACCTTACAGAGGCGCGCGTCCGCTGGGATAATTACGCCAAGCTCCCGGGCTCGAATCCGTCGGTGGGACTTTTTGATGGCTCTATTTCAATAGGGGGCTTGCTTTGAAATACATAGTAAAAGCTATTAAAATTGAAATTGTTCTAGGGTGGTGTTGGGAGAGCGGGCTGTTGACCCCATCAGGCAGTGTTTAATAAGGTGGGCCTTACGTGGGGACTCTCAGCGCGCTCTGCGCGTCTTTGAGTTTCGCACAAGCGCGCTGCCGCGTCTCTCTGTTCTGCACATTGAAGTTTTAAAGCGAGACTAAATTCATACAGATTAGTTGTAGCATTTACTGGAGATTGAACAATGTCATCTGTAACTGGATTTGAACTTGAGAAATAGTTATTACATATATTTGAACTTTATTCAATAGTTTTACAATGGATAAAAGTGTCTGGTTTGAAAGTACTTTTTATTTGTAAATTGTTTTATTATATGAGAAATATTGCTATTGTTTGACGACAGATTTGAATTAATGTCGATAACAGCTTGAAATACAATAGTACATGACTTCAGTAAATTCAGTTGTTATCAGTGATCTGTGCTACCCAAAGCTTTACAGAAACAATATATTGCATTATTAATAAGCTTATTCAGTGGAAATGTAGTTTATTTTGTGAGACAAGCGCTATATATGGGTTTACTGCACAGACTGCAATATATATATATATATGTTTAATTTGGTTGATTATTGAATGACATTATGTTGAATGACATAGTTGGTCTTTAGGTGTAAAAACTAGTATATAAACATATGTACACTAGTGAATAAAACTAGTGTAAATGTTATCACTTGAAGTACAGCATTTTATTTAGAATACTTTATATGCTAGAAAAATGTTTTAAAAGCATAGAATTACCCTTAAAAATAGTAGTCTTTTCTAAGGGTTAGACTAAGTCATTTTATGGAGTTTATTTTTACTTTATTTAACTTCACATGAAACAGCCTAAACCAAAAATTTGCTTTTATCCAGTCAAGTATCTTTAAATGGCCAGCCAGGTAAAACACACACATCGCACATTGCAGTATCAAGTCGTGCTACTGAATTAGGATATTCAGAGTAACATTTTACACATGATCTCTCCTGCAAAGGCACACCAAAGACATTATTCATGCAGATAACAACGACAACAGAGTGCATATTCTGCAGTTACGAGGGAGATTGTACTCTAAATAAATGTGAGAATTCTCAGTGTTTGGCTGTGGATGGAGGTGGTTGGGTGCACATGAGGATAAAGTACAGCAGAGTCGCATCAGGCTGTGACCAGCATGCTGACCTGTCTCTAGGGGAACAATGACTTTGAACATTTCTGCATCCGGCACTGGCACTTTGACTGTACGAACGATGGCGCCAGCAAACCTATTCATCACTTTCTTCCACTTTACCTGCTCATTGTTTCAGTGCACAAACAAAGCTGTGTTTGTTCACGTACGCTAACTCATGTTCTCTTATGTTTTCAAATAGAAACATTATAGGGACGTCTATTGTTTTCATACAAAGCAAGTTATATACAATATAACTTAACCCTAACGTGCACACATACTAAAATACAAGCACAAGTTTATACACATGTAAGGAGCTATTAATCGTCTTCAGAACAAAGCTATTAACATCAGTTTTAAAATAGTTTTGAAATCACTGTTTTACAATTGCAGTTATACATTTTGCATTCTTTAATAATATGCATTCAATAGGCATGGCACAGAATTTACCTACATTTCAAGTCTTGCAAAAACAATTAAAACAGGGAATCAGGGATCGAGGAAAAAATGTAAAAATCTGTTGCGTAGAATGACCAGCAGATGGCGCCCTATACCACATTATGATGCACTTTCCATAAGCAAATAATAAAAACACCAAACAGCAAAGAAACAGCAAACTGTTGTTTAAGACCATGTTTCCACCCTCATGTCTTTCGTAATAATTTATAGAGTCTAACAAAACTTCTGTCTTTTGTCCTTGGAAAATTAATTAAAGTGAAAATATGCAAGCTTTCAGAATTATACACTATGTGCTGTAGTTTTGTCCTTCTACTCGTAAAAAAAACACTTTCGAAACATAGTTATGCTGACTACAGAATCAGTAATATCACACACATTGTAGTTTGTAGCTAAGGTTGCATAAATGCTGATGCAGAACCCAGTGAAGTAAAATGAGTGGCATTTTATGCCATTTATTTCTGTAAAACCTTATGTTCATTTAAATTCAGATTCCCACTTTTCCAGCTAAAAGACTTGTTTAAATAAAGAATAAAAAAGACTTGTTTAAATAAAGAAGTAAAATCACAATGTTTCTTTTTGGGCATGGATTAATGCCATTTTGCTTATTTCACAAAAACCTTAAATTCAGAGTCACAGCAATATGAATGTATAGTAGAAAAGGAAGATTAACAGATTCATGTGTAATACTGTAACTACACGTAAATATAAACACAGCATACAGACAGAATCAGTGCAGCTGTGTTCTGTATGAGGGCACGCGCCAGTGAGAGGAAACGAGAAAGTGAGCTTTGCGGCTTCTGCCACACTTAGCAGTTGCGCAAATCCAATGTAACTCCCTCTCATATGCTCTCACAGGCATCTTTTGTCCTTTAATCACATTCTGTTTACGGTTGAGGCAATTATTTCCAATTTACCCACTTACAGGAGAATGAAAGTGGTCCACTAGGAGCCTGGCGGAGGGGGGCTGGGGGGCGCACACCGTTTGCAAACAGGTAACCTCCAAAAGAGCGATTTTGCTTTACCTGTGCTCATTTCCCTTCGCTATGATTTAATCTCGCCGCCTTTAAACATGACGAATCGCCGCTCTTGTCTCCACCTAATGCTTTTAACAGATCCCAATAAACCGCATTAATCTGCCGCGCGTCTGCCCCGAACCCGCAAGCTGGAGCTTCTCATTTGCCCTATTAGCAGAGAGTCTTGAGCCCATAACCAGGTGGGGAATCTCACGGCTTTACTGCCTTAATTATGCCATAATCAGTCCAGCATTTGCCCCCTTTTAAAAGCAGCCAGGAGCTTCTCACCCACATATTCCCATATTCTCCACGTCATAGCCGAGCACCTTTTCGACGATGCGTGATGAAGGGCGGACTAACTTTGTAGGACATGACAAAGCTTAAGCATATGGCCAAGCATCCCCCTCGTGCAATCTGTACGGCGATCCCTTCACCGATCAGTGCTGTTCCCTGAGTCAAACTCTCTTTGTGGTGCCGTTTGCGGATCAGATGGTAACACACACACACACACACACACGACAGGCTCTGAGCGATTGAACGCTGCACATTCTGCATGTCTTTCAGCAGCTTAATGAGAATATAGGGTCTCATCAATGCGCCGCGTGCTCAACATGGCAACGTTTCATTTCGGCGTTTGCCTGTTTGTTTCCTCAGTTTATCCTGTTAAACGCTTCAGCAAATGCTTTCAGCCAAGAAATAAATATCTGCTATTTAACTTCATTATTATAAATCAAACGAGCACTTTCCACTGTGTTAATGAAGACAAAGTGAAATATGGATGTTTTTCTCATTGCATTCGAGACCAATTAAGTGGCCCATTTAAAGCTAATTAGCCACTAAACTTCAATTTGTGTCACTTTATTCACTCTTTCAGAAATTCTCTGCAGTCAGACATCGGTTCCTGCGCTTGTTCTGAAACATCAACAAGAGGCTACAGAAATGAAATGAGATTGAAACTTTTGGAAGACATCCAGTGACAGTCTTCATATCAAAACACTTTCATTCTCCAGCCGTCTTTGAGCGTCACATTCACCTCGATAATCGTCACTTCCTTTTAGCTCCCTGTCCTGTTATAAAAACTGAAATAAGCATCATTTTAATATTAAGAACAAGTGTCAACCCTGACATTTACGCTCAAAGTCATCAAAAAGTCAAATAATGTTTTAGTTAAACTGACAGGTGTAATTTTAACAGTCAGTAGCCAATATGGTAAACAGTTCTCTTCTGAATCTCTTTAAACAGCCTAAACCTGTTTAGACAGATTTGTGACAGCCACAGATATCTGCAACCCAGTTCAATTTCACCACTTGACATTTGCACAAAAGGTGCAGGAAATAGCGCAGAGCCATCCGAGATTAAAACAAGCATACTAATGCACGCTTATTCAAGTGTTTGATGTAGCCGCGCGGTTGTAGCACGTGCTTGTAGACACGCAAAACACTCGTCTGGTTTTCCAGTCTAGCCTTTTTTACTTGGCAGTCGGCGGTGAGGAGTCACATGATACTTTTTCCAGAGGAGTTTTTGATGGCTTGCCAACAGTTTTCTTTTCCACTGAGTAATTTTCCCAGCTTTCACCCAATAAAATGTAATCCTCCTCTTGTCTGGCTTGCAGCAAGCTTAGCAGTGCCAGTGCGGAAGCAAAAGGGATGTGTTCAATATTTTGACATTTATAAATGCCATGGATCTGGGAAGACTTCTAGTTAAATGTGCTCTTCAGCTGAAGAGCGCAGTTGTTAAATGATATTATTACAGTTAGGTTAAAAGTATGCAGGATTTGATAATGGCGTGTTTGGCTCAATGGATGCAATAGTGGATTAAAGAAATGAATTTAGTTTTTGGACTGATTTATGTGAATATAATGACATCTGTGCTAACCTTATGGAACTATAGTGAAAAGGCAAAATTTAGGGCTTAAATAGCTTTGTATTCAAGCACAAAAAAAACATGATCTTTGATTTAAAATCAGGTAATTTGGGGACAAAGCATCCTAGCATGGGGAAAATGTAATCTAGTAATGCCCATTTTTTAGAATAAAAATTTGTCACTGTGTAGATAATACATTTGATGTACCAATGTATAGATTTTTTGTATATACATTAATATACACATTATTTTTTATATATCTTTCAGTACATTTTAATACTGAAAACCTGCCAATAGATAAAAACACTAATGAGAAAGAAGATTTTAAAGGTATCAAAAACAAGCAGAAGCAAGTTTTCTTTTAGCCCTTCATCTGCTCGTCTTCTGGAGGGCTGCAAACACAGCAGGCGATATGCATGGGGGGCAGTACCTGCTTTGGCCCACCATGATTGATAGACTGGGGGCTGCTGCGGTTTGGGTGGCTAGTAGGGTGCAGTTATCAGGAGGTTTGACACTGTGTGAGTCTGAGGCATGTGCACTGCTAAGGGTCCCTCGATGGGATTTTGGCACAAGGGTCCTTTTAAAAAGGGTCAACGAGGAGACATGGTCATCATACACTCTACATTTAGCTGTGAGCACTCAGGTGACTTTTAATTCATTTACAAATCACAGCAGTTTTACAAACTAAAAACTCAAACCAACTGTATTTCTTTAAAATGAGAATTTACTCTGGAAATACATGTAATTGTCCCACATGTAATTTGAAGCGTGAAGGTCCATCTCTTGCTTCAGGGTTTGGTTGCCGTGGTAGCAAGCGATGACTTTGGTAATACAGTTGTGCAGATGTGCAGTTGTAACAAACTCCCACAAGACAGCGGCGAAATTCAATCAGAGTGTTCAAGAAGATGAGGCAGCAGCCTCTAGAGATGCCAGCTTTACACTGGAGTGTTTACAGCTTTACACTGGAGTGTTTAGTGACAGAGCAAACATCTCTGTCACTAAAGAAGCTGGATTTTCACTTACATACACTGTACTGTACTGTACTGGACTGTAATTCAGAAAAGCAAAATATTTATGATTTTTATGAAAATAGTTGAAGTCATCACTTTGATGGTTGAGTTGTGTTTATGCTAAGTTGGTTGCTAAGTTTACAATACAAAAAAGTGACAACTCCAAAGGTCAATGTATAATTAATACCAATACACTTTCTCACAAAGAGCAACTATTGGAACAACATAATATTTAAAGGAAATGTCCTACAAACGGGGTACAAGGAGGAAGCCGGGGAACTTTGGGGGATTTGCTGGAGTGCAGAATTTGCAGCGTCTCGGTGGACCCGGTTCCGGGGGGCCGTTGTGTCCAGAGGGGATGGGTGTCAGGCAGGTGCATGTGTCAGTGAGTAATGGCACTATCAGTTCACCGTTGTGATCCATCATGCACAGGGGCCATAGCCAGCGCAGGAATCACAAGCACAGCAACATATCATTACACAAGGTTATCACTGCCCCCTTACAAGCCCTGATCAATCTACTCTTCCACTGGGCCCTCGGCTCTATTGTTTTTGTTCCCTTTTATAAAACAATGTGAAATGTTTAATACTTGCCAAGTTTGTTTCACCACCCTTCCATAAATAGGAGACGTATGTATTACTGACGGCCCTTCCGTTCCTGGAAAATGGAGCAAAAATATTGATGACTCATCTTGCACCCGCTAGGTCTATTCATTTTTGTACAATAAAATGGCGTATAGAGTGAAAACAAGCCTCCCACTAATTTCTGTCTTTTACTGGTCATAGCAAGTAAAAAATCACGGTTCATGTAAAAGGCTGTTGCCTATTTTTTTTAAAAGATTTTGATATATTCTGTTCTAATTTCCTGTTTCAGGAAGAAAACTGCTGTGCTCTCATTAAATAATTTCTTTATAAATGTCTTTATATCTGACTGTCTGCTTTTATCACTGCTGTCAGAATAATGTTTATCTTGTTTGTTTTAAATGAGAGAAATAAAAGCAATGAGCATTTAGAAATGTTTTTAGAGTGGAGAAAAATACACACAAAACATCTGAAAGGGGTTGAGGTTTATATTTGTTGTGTACATTTTGTGGGGCAAAAAAACCTCTTTCAGGTTCTGCAGTTTAATCTAAATTCACTTTGAGCTCACGCATAGTTGAGGATTACTAATATTTAGTTGCAAAACTAACTGGCAAGTTAATATGGGCTTTAAATAGATCTTTGTCATTTGTATTGCTGAGTGAACGAGTGAATAAAGAAGCAGAACAAAAATGTCAAATATAATATGAGATTTATATCATTTTATATTACATCTCCAGTGTTTCAAAGCAAAACTCAGACTAAAAATAAACCCGTAATTACTTGAATATTTTAAATGCCTTGTAAAGAAGTCAAGCATAGCTTTATTCGACACAACTTTGGGCTCCCATATGTAGCTGAGTGCACTTTACAACAAAAGGCAAAAAGTCATTATCTAAAGGGGGTATTATAATTAGCAAAACAATAAAAGTTTATTAATGAACATTAAAATGCAAAATAGTAAAAAGAGATTCAATCAATCAAAGACGACTCCCTTTTTGAGTTTTAATTAGATATTGCAGTTAATGGCATGAGGGGGGAGTTTTAAGCAATCTAATTGCTGTGGTTTAATGGACCAACATCTTTTTAAAGTTGAGGATTCAAAAAAAGTAATTTATAGAATAATGTCATTTTTATTTCTGCTATCACTAATAAAAAGCAGTCAAAGTAGAAGATCTCCCGTGCTTTAAACTAGCGAGGCTTGAGGTTCATTTTCCTGTTGCTTTATTTACACAGAAGAAGTGCTTTTTATCATCGTTTTAAAAGCAGATATAATGTGTTATTAATGGTAAAGGTAAAATGAGTTTTCCTTCCTAGCTAAACTTTATCTTACGTTACACTTCAATATAAATAATAAATGTAAACATATACAAAAACTGTTAACATGTTAATACGCTGCCTGACATTTTTATAGTATATAATCATAATAATTTTCCCACATTTGTCCCAGCCATGTTTAACTAAATTTTAAACTATTTTACACAAGTGTGATTTTATCACAAATGTGAGTTATGCTGTGTTTTGTTTTTTTGTCAATAAAATGCACAGTTAGGACGTGCATTGATCATAGATGTTAGAAGGTTATATCAAAACACAGATGGGTAACATACACCCCTGATACAAACACCAAAAGCTTCACTCATACAGTCTCCCTGATGACTTCAGGTATAGGAAGAGTCCTGCCCTCCGCTCAAAGCTCTCGCAATCACTCTCGCGCTTTTTCCTCCTGTGCTGATTTAGTCTCTTTTTCAGGCTCCCCCTTCAGCCAGCCCCATTCATCTATCAAAATCGCACCTTTTTCTAGCCCGCCTCTCCTTTTGTCCCGGCCTGGTGCAACACTGCAGGAAAAAGTATCAAACACAAAGCAACGGAACGAGTGCAGAACCGGCACGTTCAATCTATTTTTGCCCGTACTTGCAGCCAGAGCCACAGGCCGCTGCGCGTAGCTGCCACAACGCAGACTTCATGTGACACTCGACTCCAGCGTGTGTTCGCTGACTTTCAGCTGCCCTTGTGTGGAGCGTAGAGCCAGTTTCAGTTTGGGTTGGTGTTGGAGAGAGAGGCAGAGAAAGAAATGCGAGGGAGGAGATACGATCGTATTGAAATAAAATGGATATTAAGTAAAATGTGACATTGTTATAATACTGCATAGTTAAACTGAGAAATCTATGAATCCTAGCCAGTACATTAATGCATTCTTACTGAACTTGCTTGTTTTTCTCTGACATGTTTTTTGTGAATTGTTTATTGTTATATAGATATATCAAATAAATACATTTGGTGCTATTTATTACTGTAGGTCAGATAAATGCAATGTATATTATAGTTTCTCATCCTTAGATGGGAAACAATCTCAGTAGCTAGTGTAACATTTTTAGTATTTAACATTAATATTGCTAGTATACATTTTTTATTGTGCTTATAAATATCAAATATAATTTTATATATAAATGTATATTTTTATAAATGACAAATATAAATGTATAGAAGCGTCGCTTTGAGATGATTTCATAGCACGCGTAGTCTGTACGTATGTCTTTCTTCAAGGAGAAAACAAGTAACTTCACACAAAACATGTTTCATAACAAAGTTTCTTTTTGTAAAATGACATCAGAAAGAATAAATACAAAGTTCTGCTTTTTCAGTGGCCACTTTCTGACAGGCGGAAACTTTAAAATCCGGCAGAGTGCAAAGAGCAGAGAAAGCGAGAGAACAGAGTGAAAATAGAGTGAGACGTCATATTTAATCTACACAAACAGAGAAAGTGAGCACAGCAGATATCTGGCCTAAAGCCATGTAACTTGCAGTTGAGTTTTTGTGTCACTTCTGTGTCCTTGAAGGCTTCAGGTAAAGATGAAGCGTTGAGATTGTACCAACCAGAGCGATCACAATGTTTTAATAAACAGTCCTTTACTCTGTCACTCAAACTGTGGTCTCAAAAGAACACATGAGACTAACAGTCACATGCCTGAAAATGTTCCCTATACAAAACAACACACTAAAAGTGTGATGCAGACAAGCACACACACACACACACACAGAAATATTTGTACATGGCATACCTTAAACACTTATATATTTTTTGTAACTGTAATGTATGTATATAAATTAGATTT
>JBAJNP010006354.1:0-19896 GCA_036877545.1 Yasuhikotakia modesta | reverse complement strand
TGTGTATATATGTATGTGTGTGTGTGTATATATGTATGTGTGTGTATATATATGTATGTGTGTGTATGTATGCATGTGTGTGTGTGTATGTATGTGTGTGTGTCTATATATGTATGTGTGTGTGTGTATATATGTATGTGTGTGTGTATATATGTATGTGTGTGTATGTATGCATGTGTGTGTGTGTATGTATGTGTGTGTGTCTATATATGTATGTGTGTGTGTATATATGTATGTGTGTGTATGTATGCATGTGTGTGTGTGTATGTGTATTTGCAGGCTTTTTTGTGAGGTATATGATTAAGGTTGTCTCCTTAATTCATCCATCGGTCTTTCATGTAGATGTCATTATTTGTCCTTCATTTTCCATTTCATGTCACTGAATGATGCTTTGTGACAGCTCTCTGTTTTATCATGTGCTGCTATGGAGATTGGGATATAGTATTACACCTAAATAAATATTTGCCATGTCACTAATTCGTCAGGTTCGCTGCTATTTTAATCAGTAATGGTGTCTTTATCTGGGGGCTGAAAGTGAGGCTTCACATTTTGGGAAAGGGAGTCATTACTCTAACACTTCACTATGAGAATACGTTTAAAACTGAGAAATCGCTGGATTTGGAAAAGGATTGTGTCTCAGAGCAGCTGTTGGTTGTGTAGCAAAACCTAGTGAGCTCCCTAGCTAGACAGCAATCTTTGTCAACACAGACGCACAGCATTTCTGAGCATGGTGGTCGCTCGGTTTCTCCTCCTCGGGTTCATGTTTTGTTTGGATCGGGATATAGTCCTCCTGCAAACGTTCCGCTCCACTCAGAAAGCAGACGTCTGTATGAGCAGCTTGTCTTCTGTGTAGGAGCGTTTGCACGTCGACTGCAGAAGCTTATAACGTTTGTTAATTGTTGAGGCTCAGAGTTTAACCACATCTCTGTCATATGATTTTAATACGTCAGATAGCTACAGTTGTGGGTCACCACTTGAATGTAAATGTGGTGTTTTGCATAAAGACGGGCTGACATGTGAAACATAGTGTTTGTTTTTCTGATCAGTTTTGTTTGTCTGTAGAAGATGAGCAGACAGGCGTTTATTTCATCAGTGCTGAGTGAAGTATGTTGTGTGCCTGTAGCTCAACTAGTAGAGTGTTGTGTTTGCAGCACAAAGGATGTAGGTTTGATTCCTAGGGATCACACATATACTAATCAGATGTATAACTGTAATGCATTGTAAACCAGTTTGGATAACAGCATCTGTCAAGTGTGTAAATGTGAGTGATTTGGAGCGTTCATTTTTAACTTCATTTCATCATTGACCAATTGTTTTGTGATTTTTTAAAAAAAAACATTTTTTCAGTGTGACAGTAACTGGTGGAAAGGAACGTGTCGTGGGAGGTGAGGTCTTATTCCCAGTAATTATGGTAAGTGAAAATAACACTAGTTAAATAATAAAAACAAAAAAAATTAAACATTATTTTGAATGTTCTAGGAATAGTCAGAACATGTAGTTTTTTAGATATTTGGTTATAAAAACATTATTCCATGTTCCGTATCCAACATGTTCCACTAACAAATGTAAATGTTAAATCATGTTCTAATGACGTTACTGCAAAAATGATAATGTAGAGAACATAAGGCAACATTCTGAGAACATTTCCTGTTAGCTAAAACCCTATTGCGCCTTTCCTTAGACCCCCATTAGCACCTGAAAAGAGTTTCCTTTTGAAAAGGTGTACAGAATTGACTTTTTTATACTTTTATAATAGACCAAGAATATTAGGACTCACTGTTTAAATGATGCTGTTTTGTTAAATAATATTAGTACTGCTCATACTTGTGTGGAGTTTACTTGGGGAAATACTGTCCACTAAGCAACAACATAGCAATCACCCTAAACTAACGCTGAAGGCATGTTTTATTTGTGTTTGTGTTTCCTCAGTGGCTGAACAAGCAGAATCCATAGACAACCCCATGCATGAGGCCAAGAGAGATACTGATAAACTCTTTCAACACAACGTCTGTGTGTTAGCAGTGAGACGCTGAATGCTGTGTGTGTGGACGCAGGTAATCTGAGCTGGCTCAGAGAATGCTTGGACAATAAGGTTGGAATCAACGGACTGGACAAAGCAGGAAACACGGCTCTGTACTGGGCCTGCCACGGAGGACATAAAGGTACAGGATGCACACCTATCACAATACACATTACATTAATATTAATACACATATCCTATATATAAGCCTATCCAATGTTCTACACGACTTCTTATATTGCCCAAATCTCAACCACCTGAAAGGATTTAAAATGTTAAAAAGTCCTGTTTCAAAAGCGCATGCTTCATTATTAGAATTAGAAATGTGAAGTATAACTGTGGAGATTCTGTTTGTGCCATTACCTCAATAAAATACAAGATTTAAGGCAGAACTAGGGCCGTGCGTACATTAAACGTTACGGCTGCTTCTCTCGCGTTTACACACTTTCAGATAGAAGCGAATTCAAAGCGGCTCACCTCAGAAATCAGGCTCGCGTGCGCGCGCAGGTAACACTCTTCTAAAGAAGAGTGTTAATAAAACATGTGAAATATGACAGCCCAACATTTGATGAAAACCTTCGTCATGAAACATCATCTGCTGACACTATGCTGAGAATTTTGGTCTTAAAGGGATTGTCATAATGTATTGCATTTAAAAGGAATTGAACTTTATTCAGTGACCATATGTCATATTTTGTTGACTCAATAAAAATGTCCTTGTTGGTTGAGGGAGCGTTTACATTATGAGCCGATCTACAGACACGAGGGTTAAATCATTTCTTCCTCTTATCCAATAAACGCCTGACGAAAAATGCACAAACCAGCCATTCAGATCCTGCTTTTTATTGATACATTTAGAGCCTGTGTTGTAAATAAAATGTGCATGTCTGAATGAAACATCACCCTTTATTTTAATTTTAAAAATATATAAATTAATCAAACTAAATGAAATATTGCAATCTTTAAGTAAAACCTTGCTGTCGTTCTTTAACCATTTTTAATAAGACCTAACATATTTGCATATAGCAGGAAAGCAAATAGAAAAGTGGATAATGTCATGATACCGTTTCTCTACATTAGTAATGAGGAGACGCAGTAAAACAGCACATCAGAACTCAAACTGGTTTATTTAAACCAAACATGTATTTATGCGTTACAATAACATTCTCATAAAGGCAAAACAGGAATGAACAGGTCATATTCCAGCCAACCAGAACAAGAATCCCACACAGAATAATGTGTATCAAAGCAATAAAATAGAAGCAGAAAAACACGCAATAAAACTGTGTATCAGATATAGAAACATACAGAATAAGACATTAAAATTCTGGTGATACCAGCAGTTATTTAAAAGGACAATGAAGAAGTGAAAGAGCACAGAGTGTCTTTTTCCAAAAAAAGCAGCAAGATAGAGATGAAAGAAATGTTTCAGTGAAGCTCAGTGTGTAAAAAACACAAAAATAGATTCTGTTGATTTGTCTGATGCAGTCGAGATTGTCTAAAATAGCTGCAGATAACGTCTGGTTCTAGGAGACACATTTAAAAAGGTTCTTAAAAAAATAGACTCGACTGACAGCGTTTGGCACAGAAACACGCTGCTGTAAATGCAAACTGTGAGCACTAGAGCCACTATGAGGACCCGTGAGCTCAGATCATCTGAGTCTAGCTGAAGAGTTTGACAAAGCAGCTTTGGCAGTACGGTTTGTCGTTCTGCTCTTTGAAAGTGCCTTTGTTCAGCTGTTTAAGGCAGAAGGCGCAGACGAAATGCTCAGGGTGAAATTTCTTGCCCATGGCTGTGATGCAGCGGCCGGTGATGGGCTTCTGACAGCCGGAGCAGAGCGACCCGCGGCGCTCGTGGTAATGAGCCTCACAGTATGGCTGCCCCTCATGATCGAAGAAACTGCCGTTCACAAACGGAGTGAAACACTCCTGTAGGCAGAAAGACAACACACAGTGTCAATATGCTATAAAAAGAAAGAACATTCAAATAACACATCAAAGCTGCAAACAAAAACAGACGCAAAAAATACACCAATACCAAAATAAACACCAAAGACACACACTGGAGGGCAGTGTGACTAATGGAAATAAACAAAAGTTACAACAACAACATGATGATTTCATTTGTATAGTCAGATTTTAAGTGCATATGCTGGTTTATAAATATAAATGTAGAGTTTATGTAACACACACCCTGCACACGAAGCACTCAGGGTGCCAGAGAGAGCTGAGGGCAGAGATGTAGTTCTCCAGGATGGCTCGGGCACAACCTCCACATTTAGGGGCAAACATGTCAAAGTAATCCTTCCTGCAGTACGCCCGCCCCTCCTTCTCATGGAAGCCTGCAGGAGACATGCGGAGCACAGAGGAACACTGCAGTGAGATGTGACTGAAGCCTGTGGAGGGGAAGAGAGCAGACAGAACATGAAGGGAAACGAGAGAAAGAGGTTCTGAAGAGTGGCTCCGCTCACCCTCCGGCCCAAAGAATGACCCACACTGAGCACAGAAGAAATGTTCAGGATGCCACGTCCTGTCTAATGCTGTCACCACCTTCTGCAGAGAGAGACAAAGGATTATACTGTTATGATGTTACACTAAAACAAGACACAATGCTCTTACATCAGGAATATAAGCATCTAATTTTGAGCTAATTGAAGCAGAATTAGGATTGATGTACATTCTTACCTCAATGCAACACACAGGCAATAAATACATCTCCCATACTTCCCATTATGATGCACTAGATGACTGCACATAAACAAATCTCACCAGTGTGGGGAAAAAAACTTTTTCTTACAAGCCAGTGCTTTTAATCTCTTCAGAAGAAAAGACTCATGATATATTTCATTTGAATCAGTATAATGATCGAGTGACCAGTACATTTACCTACACTCACAATTTATGTTACCTTTATGTATTTGACAGAAACTTATCCAAAGGTAAGCCATTTTAGTAAGATGTTAAAACTGGGTTGTGGGAAGTCCTCCACTGACAAGAATTCCGCTGGAAACTCTTTGACAGAAGATCTTGTAGTGTATGTGTGTAATGGGTTTGAATGTTGTGTGCTCGTATGTTACTCCAGCTAAATGTGGAGGCCTGTTTATGTTTATGTCAGGTTCACAAGAAACCAGCGTTTAAAGCTGCCATCCGCAACTTTTGGGGGGTTAAACGTGAACAAAAATGAGCTATTGAACAAGTTAATCACAGGTCAGTGTTCATATGGAATGAAAAGTATTTAAAGTAACCTGTAATTTTATGTATCTAAAGTAATTTTATGTTCATACGGAGATGTTGGTAGAGCAAAAGTTGTGGATAACAGGTGATGATAGAAATCACAATGCTCACATCCAGAATGGGTCCATTACAGTAGAAACAACGTGGAGAAAAGAGACTGTGATAATCTTTTTCACAGTACGGCTGTCCGTCTCGCTCAAAGAAGTTCTTGGACCCGATTTCATCCTGACAGTGAGTACACACAAAATGTTCTGGATGCCACGTCCGACCCATCGCCGTCACCACCTGAAGAAAAAAAAATGAAGATTTCAGACACAGAACTTCACAATGATGTTAATATGGTTAAAACACTCACAGAATAGATAATAGTAAGTGATGGACAAACAGTTTTTGAACAATCTCTTGTCATTTCAAACCTGTATGACTTTTTCTGTGAATCACAAAAGAATCATAAAAGAAGATATTTTGAGAAATGTGTCAGTGTTTCTGTGTCCATACAATGGAAGTCAATGAGTGACACTGCTGTTTGGTTACCAACATACTTGACATGAAATACATTTCTCTCAGGAAGTGCTACCTGGCCAGCAATGGGCTTCCTACAAGCCCCACAAACCCCCTTGGCTACAGTCTGAACACCCAGTCGGTTGAGATCTGATTGCAGACTGCCCAGCATGTTGTCCAGCTTATTGTCCTGTTTTGGAACGCTGGCGGGTGAACTCTTGCCCTGCGCCATTATCTACAGAAACAAAAAACATTTCATAAAGCAAAAATGTGTATTCTAACATTCTAACACCTGAGACAGAGATATGTTATGATTGCATTGCCTCTGGTCACAGCTGACATTCTTGAACTTCTCCATTTGTGCTCCACTGAAAAACTAAAACTGACATGAACTAAAGGAGCTATTTCTTTGACATTATATAAGAACAGACCCACTGAAATATGAACAGGGTCCCAGCAGTAAAGTCTGAACTCATGACAAGCTGTGCAGTTATTTAACTATTCATGTGTTCTTGTCACAGAAGCTTTAACGTAAGTGCAGCTGGGTAAACATTCTTGGGTATCATGCAATGACATCAGGTTAATGCTTCATCATTTTTGTTTTATTTCACATGTTTGTAAAACTCTGTTTCCCGTAATGAAATGCTGAATAGAAATAGAAAATTCAATTGCAAAGATCTCCCCATGAGATCATTTTATTTTTTATGAGATCATTTTATGAGATCAGCATTTTAACAGTTCCCAGTTTATGACCTTCACTAAATACAGCAGAATCAAGGTGTTATAATTAACTGGCATAAACAAATACCTGAGCAAGCAGGGGCTCACGGGTCAAAGTTACTCACTAGCATTATTTAGGCAGGACAAATGACATGAGAAAGCATGATTTATTATTTTCACTCACAAATACACATGTGTAAACATGCACACTTTGAACCTGCACCATAAATTCAAATAATCAGTTAAGGAGGAGGGGGCGGGGTCACAGTTTAGGAGGAGGGGACAGGGACACAGGTTTATGAAGGGGGGCGGGACCACATGATGATTTTCCAAAAAAATGAAGAAAAAAAAAAAAACGATTACAGAATGACGCTGCAGAAAGGCAACAATAACCAAGCAACCGTCTTTACAATATTTAAATCATGCATTGCTTTAATGGAAAACACCCTTACAGAAAAAGCAAAATGACTAACACTCAATCATGGAGGTTTACAATCAATGTTGAAAGCACTGGGCCAGTGAAATGTTGAGAACAGTATTTTTATATATCTGTGTAAACTCAAAGTACAACCAATATGTCCCTTTTACCAACAGCCACTGAAATAATGAAAAAGGAGGTAAAACAAAAACAAGTTAAATCACACATTTTGCATCTGCTAAAATCTGTACCAAGCAAGAGGGATTAAGAAAGAAGTGAATGTGATGCCCCATAAGAAAAGCAGTGAAGTGCAACTGACTCAATTCAACGTCACTGGAACGCTGTTGCACAACTGACAAGACGAGTCCAGCCATGCTATCTGTTCAGCACAACACACCTCACTGCAAGCATGTCAAGGCATGCATGATTTTTTTTTACTCTTCTCCACATTTCATGCACCACACAAAAGCAACAGGTCTTCACATACTTTGGAGTCCACATTTTTTATCCAAGTAACAGTTTCAAGTTCAACAAGATTCAATTCATAAACTAAAACAAGCTACAAACGCTGCATCGCTACCATCCTGGAGAACTACATCTCTGCCCTCAGCTCTCTCTGGCACCCTGAGTGCTTCGTGTGCAGGATGTAAACAGCTCAAATGACAATTCATTTAACTAACACCACCAAGTTGTAAACTTAGCAATCTGAATACACAAACTCATCGTCACGCTTTCAGTAAAACTCTTTTCTTCACAAATAACCAGCATTACAACAAGACGCCCTTTGTGCGATGAATAATGCCACAAGAATTTACAAGATTCAGTTACATCAATAAATAAAAGCAGAAGATAAATATTGAGTTTACAAAACAAAAGGTGAATATGATTTAGCTACAGTGCAGCATTCCAGAGTGTCGGTGTCCGGCCGTAGTATGGCTCACTTCCAAAGCAGATATGACAACAAGACAGATAAATGGCCTCATACGGTCATGTCCTCATCCAGGCAAGTAAACCTGTTTACTTAATTAACTATAAACAACCGAGACATTTTACAATTTATTGTTTTTAAATCTATTGGTCCTTTAATGAATTCTCTCATTTCCTCAAAGCACTGAAATAAAAGCAATTTTCTCTCAGACTCACGTTACTCTGAACTTTGAAGTCGGACAGTGAAGCCATGAGTTCGTCCAGCTCTCGTGTCGCAGAGGAAGCGGAGATTCTCGGCTGTCCTCCTGTCAGCTCAGGAACTGTAGCCACTGACGGAACAGGTCTACAAACATTACCAAAGTTAAAATGAGTCTCTTTTTGTTTTCAGAAACATCTTTTGCTACAGTGGTTGAAAGTCTTTAATTTCTGATGGCAATCACAAGTGTACTAAATATGTTTATATAAAATTGTATCTTCTGTCCAATCATTGCATTGCTGCATGGAGGGATATTTCGAAGCTAGCCTGCTATAAAACACATTTAGTATCAGCATTTAGTCGCAGAAGAGTTACCTAAGGGTTTGCTTGTTATGTATTCGTTACATGAAGCGATTCATTTTTTTTAGCAAATTACATTTGATGTCACTATGGGCCAGAAAAATAACACACTTGGCATTTGAAGTGTATGTTTTAAATATGACTTTCTGTTAGCTCAACTGGTAGAGCATTGCGTTAACACCGCAAAGGTTGTGGGTTCAATCCCAGGGGAAGGCAAGTCCTGATAAAAACATGTATACCTTGAATTCACTGTAAGTCGCTTTGGATAAAAGCGTCTGCCAAATTAATAAATGTAAATGTAAAATAGCAAAAAAAAGCAGTGTGAAAGCTTACACTGGCACCGAGTTCTCCAGCTCACTCAACAAGCTCTCCACACTGGGCCTGGTGTCCTCTACAGGCCGGGCAGCAGCGTTTCGTTTGGGTTTCTCTATCTTGGGAGGAGCCGCCTTTGCTACTGATGAAACGCCATTTTCTGAGGCAAAGCCCTGGGATTTACTAGCTGGTTTGGGGGGGTTTGCCTCTGTCAGACAGATGAAAGACCCCTCAGATTTAGGAACAAAACATGTATTTCATATTTGCAATGCCATTCAAACAACAGTTCACCCAGCAATAAGAAGTCTTACATCATTTACTAACCCTTGTGTCATTATAAACCTGCATGCCTGTTTAAAAAAAAATGTATTTTGAAGTTTGTTGGTAATCAAACAACAGTGGCGCTCATTAACTTCCACTATATGAACACAAATCTCAAAAATGTCATATAGGTTTGAAATAAAAGGGTGAGAAAGTAGTGGAAGAATTTTTTTTTTGGGTGCCTTAAAAACGTTCTGACAGACTGTAAAATCTGGGTAGAAAATTGATAAAAAAAATTGAAAAAAAAATGTTTTCTTTGAAGCATGAAGAGCTATTCTAGTCCATGGCAGGATCCAGACTTTATAAAGGGCTATAGTGGGACCTTTAATGTGTGATTTGTTCACCTTCAGCCGGTGTGTTCTGCTGTACAGCGTTCAGCTCCAGCAACAGCCGATCCAGTTCAGACAGGTTACTGCCCAGAGAGGAGCTCATGACTGCAGCCGGCGGGTCACTCGTCTTCTGCTTGTTAGGGAAACTATAGACGTGCTCCTCGTCTGACTGGGACACACGCGGACTCGGGCTTTTCTGAACTGAGCCGAAACACTTGAGAGGAAAAAAAACTAATTTTTCCTTTTGACAAATTTTATTGTCATCATGCACAGACTCCTTCCAGGTAAACCCAAACTGTTTATTAAAAATGGCTGCAAGGATGACTGGTTTAGGGTATGATGTCAAAAACACAACAACAAAAACATTCTTAAAGCTACAAATAGCTCAATACCGCGCCTCTGCTGCTGCCTCTGTCTGAAACATTCATCTACAGTTACTTGTGGAGTACTTTCTTACCGTGGGTAATAGGTTTAAAATTGAAACAACTGCTGAAAGAACAAGACACAAACACTGAAATGGATTTGAAACACAGTGGATTAATGTGCATCATCTACAGTATCCAAGTACTAAGAAGTGACTGAAGATTAAGTTCTTCACTTCAGAGAAAAACAGCTGTACTAAAGCAGCGTACCATTTTCCCAAAACATTAATGCATAACTAACAAGACTAGTGTTTAACAGCTAAACGCCTTCAGGGCTTATTAATAATTGACAGTATTCGTAACTTTGTCCCACAGGTACCTGGTCTGATAAGTGCCTCAATCCCGTTTTATCAAGCAAGGTTCCATTCAGTGTTCCTGCAGGAGGTGACGTGAGTGGAGGTGGAGACACGCCCTGATAAGAGTCACTTCCTGTGGGGTAGGAGTAAGACGTCTCATCTGGTTTGGTAAGGTAAGAGGTTGTGGACTCTAAATCTGCCAGAAGAGCATCTGACAAAAGAGAGAAACAAATTATAAACAGAAAGGATCAAAACATACAAAACAGATTCAGATTTTTACATTTTTTCAGGGAAACTGGCAAGCCTTGCCAGTTAAAATGCTGGTGTTGCTATGGATAAAAACAACAGCTCCTGCTCGTCACATTCATGACTAAACGTTTGTGAGTGAAGAATAAAGATCTATCAGAGACAGAAAACCTGTGAGTCACATGATCCGATGTTGAAATCACTGCAGGTTCACTCGTGTTGAGTGATTTAGAGAGCATGCCTACAGGCACACATTAACACTGGAAAGGCAACACAATACACATGCACACAAACACACTGCTTTAATGCAAAATCAATATTCAAAACCTATGAACAGAGCAGCAACACAACGCACATTTACTTATCTAAATGTGGACATTTCATATACGGTTACTGTTTTTATACACAGCAAGCACAAGCTAGCTCGGATTCAAAAAACAAAATCCAGTTTATATCAATCCACACATATACTTCAAAATGATTTCTCAGACAAACAGCAAGTGAAGATTAAACGCAGGAGCAGCTGTTAACACAAATATCACTGTGCAACTTTATTTGTGCTTTAGTAGTTTGAGTTATTTAGTTTTACAGGCTGTTCACTCAGTAAACAGTGCTTTAATAATCTAGTTTGCTGTGTAATAACCACTCTAAACTCACCAGTCTCATCATAAAAGTAACCAAAACATTTCTGTAAGCAGACATGATTCTAAAAGGCCACAGACTCCCACTGTGTAACAGAATAAATAAAGTCTACCATCGCATCTAAACAAGTTCTGAATCCCACAAACGCACCAAAAGCACAAACTCAAACATGAAGTCAAGCAGCCGATCAGAGAAGCAGAGCGGTACTTACACTGACACAGGTACAGTTACACCCTGTGAAGTTTCCTGTCTTTACCGTCACACTTTATCTCACACAGGAGGAGCTAGCAGTGAAAAAACAGAATCAGGAGGGAAAAAATCAGAGAGACAGAAAGATCAAGAGACAGAAGAACAGACATCAGAACTAAAGCAAATGTTATGAAGGAATATAGGTTTTAAAGCTACCTTTAATTTCCCTTCCAAATCTGTAAAGTGTGTGGGTGTAACCGCTCAGAAACTTCACCATATGCAGGTGACTAGTAGCTCAGGAGAGGAGGAGTAAACGCATGCGTGTTTCTAAACCTTTACCAAGTTAACAGTCTTGTTTTTTACAGTCTTATTATTACAGCTCCATTATGCGAATTTCCAACAACCCAAAGAAAACCAAAGAAGCACATACAGTAAATCTAAAGGCAGTGAGACTGTTAGCCGGACGCTGCCGTATCACATGTTTGTTTAGTGCTCTGCCTGAGAGAATGGCTGGCACAACACTCAGCACCATTCTGGGTTCTTCATTATCCACACCCAGTACATCATATAGTGCCAGGTTATTATAACATTTATTTAAACATTTACATGTACTGAAATTCAACAACGTATAGGCAAACAAACATTGTTTTAAAAACATCTTTAAAACTTTAAAAGTTAAGGTGAGGCATAACTGAAAAAACGTAAGTGAAGGAGGTGACAAACGAGCATAAGAACCAAATCTCACCTCCCCTTATCAGCACAGTGCATGAGTCTGGAACCATATACGTGCCATTAGAATCTGACGGGCCGGTGCACTGAGCGACACAATCACACACGCTGTCTGATTCCAGGTCTGTGTGTGTCTCGGAGGTCTCCGCTACAGCTGAATGGGCCACTGAATGGGTCTCTACAGCTGAACCCAGAGTAGATTCAGCACCCAAAGTGGATGCTGCTTCCGTTTCCAGCGTCATGTTCTCTACACCATTTGATCTCAAATCCACATCAGACACCAACTCTTGCACCAGTCCTGCCACTGGAGCACAATCTGAAACCTCCTCAAACTGCTGAACTGCTAAAACAATGGGTGCAGTTTCTCCATCCATTTCACAGAACCTCATTGGAAAAAATGGAGAAGTCTGGACTCTGTAGGCAACAATGCTGTAGAATAGAAGGGAAGTTCCACTGCAGGGTGTTGAACACATTCCTCAGGGCTCTGTTGTGTATACAGACACAGCACTCCTTTCCTGCAAATGAAGTCATTCTCAGGGGACACGCTTACATAAGCCAAAGAAAAGTGAAGAAAAGTGAAGACCCAGCAAACACTTTTAAACACTAATAACTTAAAAATAACACGTTCCTCTAACGTTTTGATAACTCTGTGAGAACTTTTAGACAATGTTGTTGAAACATTCCCTGTATGCGAGGAATCCATACATGCAAACTTGAGGATCTACAGAAATGTGGGTTCAGACATTACAAAGGAAGGAAGTAATTCAGGAAATCTTTAGTCTTGGGGAACTACAAACAAGACAAACATAAAGACCTGAAGCTACATTCTTTTCCATCAGTCCATCATTTACTCATCCTGATGACAGTACAAATGTACCATTGATCTCTTTAATCAGAAAACTATTAATTATTAGCTGTTGTACCCAATGTCTTATGATTCAGTATCACAACTGTTTACTGGCTTTATCTGATTCCAAACAAGCAAATGTCATAACAAGCAACACTGCATAATTCAATGCCGTTGGGTCAAAATTCTTCACAGAGGAAATCAGTATGACAGGAAAGAATCAACAGGAAAAACGAGTGCTGCTTGCGCATGAAAGCTCTGCCTCAAAGGCCAAAACTCCTGCCAGTTTCTTCACTGCTAAATAAACCGTGGGCCCTCTTCAGGTTAATGACTGTAAGTGCAAGTAATCTAAAGAAGATCAGATCAAGAAGTTCTTAACCCTAAACGTGCCACACAGAGGCAATGACACCCCCACAACATTCTTCAGTGTTCTGTCCACCACATGACTCTGATGTTCAACCACCTGCAATCCACAGAAGCAGCTAACTCCCTTTTGTCTTTTAGATCCGGCCCAGCTTTGGTTTTGATGTTACTGACAACTAGACTATAATTCTTCAGTTAAGAAAACAGACATTCAGAAACATTGTCTAACTACAAAATGTTGGTATTGCAGGTAGAAAAAGAGTAAGATATAAATGTCTTAAGATATATAAAAAAGTTGTTGTTGTGTTCTCATAAGCACTATTACCCCTCATCCGTACTCATCCGTACCTTATCTGATGAGCAGATAGATGTTTTGGGAATTCCTGGAATTTCTTCTGCCTGCTTGGACTCGTGCAGAACATCTCCAAACATCTTGAACACACCTACAGACAACATCTCAAATTCAGCCATACCAATTCTAGCCATAAACAGACTTTAGAAAAACAGGACACACAAAATCATTTAGTGAAACAAGCACAACTAATGTCAGTGCTTTAAAGCAGTTCCACACACGTCACAGTCTTTGCATGAACGGTTACAACATTAAACCACATCACAACCCAACGCTGTTTTCCAGAAAGGAAGCAGTTGCGACATTTTAACATGATTAAGAATCACAGATGGAAGTTCATGCAGCCAGTGTTTTACTCATCTGGACAGATTCGTTTATCAGCAGTACTGTAACTACAGTTATGACATTAAAAGTAAGGTAAGCTAATTCTCATGAGATTCTGTCTGTCTGTTCTTCATTTAAACCATGACAAAACAAATAAACATAACTGACAAAACTGACCCTCTCAGATAACACCTCACAGAGCGATCCATAACTCTCCCTCTCTATCGCCGTCTCTGTATGAAACATAAAATCACGGTTTGCTTTACATACTTTTCTTGAGCCAAACTGGAAAATTGGACGTAACAACTCAAATGATGAGCACTTCCAGTGTCTATTGCCTCGTTATGTCGACTCACTGATTTGTATTCCTCAATTGTTAGTCGCTTTGGATAAAAGCGTCTGCTAAATGAAGAAATGGAAATGTATAAATGTAAAATGATTCATTACTATTAATTTACTTACTGTCAACTTACTGTTGAGGACTCAATAACAATATTTTTGTTCATTTGTAACCCTGCAGTTTTAAATAAAGTTTAAAAGTTATCTTTCTAAATGTTTTTTTAAGATGAACGTTATAGTTAATGCACTGACTACACACAGAACATTTGTTACGATAATCTAATCCTATCTGTGTGTTGTCTCACGGTTGCCTAGCAATCATAACATTACATACCACCATATACCATTATACACACACACACACTTAGTATTTATATTTATATTAGTATTTATATCAAATGAGCCTCATTTAGCTGGAGAGATGGTTAATGCGTTTCTGCAGCCCTGAACAGGGACCACTGATACACATTAAACTAAAGCAAACACACAGTGAAACACACTGATGAAAGACACACAATTTCAATGTCTGACTGTCCTCAATGCTTCAACCAGCAGTACAAAAAAAATACTGTGTTTTAAAAAAAAATCCATTCGTCACTCGCCTCTGCGAAATTTCACACATATCAATATTTACCATTGTGACTAACCTTGTGCTCTGTTTAACGAAACAGACGCTAGCTCTCTCTCTCTATTACACATACTGTGTGTAGTAATACACACATAGCTCAACAACAACCACACTCTATTTTCCCATTAAAGTTAAAAATGAACAAAAATCAGTTATTGATCAAGAACATGACAGATCAGTGTTGAGCACAATCTCTGTTATCTTACCCTGATTCTCAACAGTAACTTTATAATAATCACTTCTAACTTAATCAGTCTGGTGTGATTTCTCAGATACAACTTCAACACACTGTACACAAAAGAACAGCCTGTCACCTGCAGTTACACCCATCAAACACAGACAGACTTTAAGGAAGAAATTCCAAATCCTGCTACTTCCAGACGCAGCAGAAATAATCTACATGCATCATTTTTAAGCTCATGCTAAAACTATGGCAACCAATGTATATATAAGACATTCCCTACACTGTCTGAACACATGAGCTGATGTAAAAACACGTGTTTAAAAACCGAATTAAAGCTGGAGGAGGTGGAGCGGCACTGACATACAGGTTTCTGTGTTTATTTTCATCACATGTGAAGCTGAGAAGCACAGCAACATTGTAAAAAAGGACATGTACGTAAAGCTGGATTACATACAGATCTAACTTTAGTCACGTCATACAATTAAGATACAACCTTACATAAGCAGCTAATAAACGCTCTGCCGCAAAACTCTTCACTCACACGGTCTAATCTTGCAGGTTTGAGAAGTATTTTGGATCTTGTTCAGGCACAAACATGTTGGGTTGGGTGATGGTGAACTAGCAGATTCAACACAACACAAGTAACCGGCACACAACTAAATCAAATCAAATCCCTGTTAGTGTCACAACAGCAGAGCACGTGTGCATAGGTCTTGTGTGTGTGTGTGTGGTACCAGTACTACAGTACGTGTGATCAGTGTGTGTGTGTGTGTGTGTGTGGTACCAGTACTACAGTACGTGTGATCAGTGTGTGTGTGTGTGTGGTACCAGTACTACAGTACGTGTGATCAGTGTGTGTGTGTGTGTGGTACCAGTACTACAGTACGTGTGATCAGTGTGTGTGTGTGTGTGTGTGTGTGTGTGTGTGTGTGTGTGTGTGTGTTGACAGTGTTGTTAGGTTACACTTGTACAGCACAGAAGTTACATTCATATAATGAACAGCAGCTGAACTCACACTAAACCTCAGCACAACATTTTAACAGCATTTTACAAACGCGCTCGAGACGCGCGGAGGCCCGAGCGTTTGTTTCTCACGCGTTACCGCAGCCACTCCGGCACAAACACGAGCGTTTACCTCGCGCGTCGCGACAAACTTCCTGTGTGATAAAGTGAACGGAGCGGCTCGCACTCACCCAAATCCTCCATGTTTCCGCCCGTGTCCGGCGCTACAGCCCGTACCGGCCGCGTCTGGTCTGCGCTCCGCGATCGCACGCGGACAAGTTTAAAGCTCGTGCACAGACTCGCGGGCACGTCAGGACTCGAGCACACGCGTCACTGCGCACTGAACGACTGAAGCCAGAATGTATTAATAATAATAACTATAACTATAAAAGTAGGTACAAGTACAATGAATACAAAACGTACTGTAACAGCTGCGCTAAACTCATCTGGTCTCCATACTGACCACTGGGTGCTTCAAAACCCACTCAGATTTACTGCTCATCTTTCATTGTATTTAGAAAATGTGTTTGTAGTTTTTAAGGTGACATTTGTAACTATGTTATTTTCTGAATGTGGATAAGTTTAATTGCTAAGCAACTGCTGGGTAATACAGTTTAAACATTCCTTTAGATTCTGCAGCACTGTAACATAAAATGCCAACAAAAACAAATGTTTTGGATGTTTACTATAAAACATTTTAATAATGTTACTATAATGTTTTTCGATAACTTTGAGAGGACATCTGGAGAATGTGTGCCTGGGTTGTACACGAACCAAAACCATTTCAACTATTTTCTAATATAGTTAGTGAATCTACAAAACATTGGAGATGTTATCATCATATGTCCTGCACAGACATTTATGACACAAATACCGTGTAAAATGTCTAGACCACAAAATACAGAAGTTTAAATGACACAATTTACTTCCACAATTTAGTGTTATAATTTTGTATTCATGTCGTGGGGAGAGAGACAGTCTGGCTAGACATTTATGTAGGTCTGACAGAATGTTTGCCATCAGTCTTTAAACCCTGTGCTGGCCACATTAGACTGTAGTTACTCCACTAGCTGTCATTGTTCAGAACTGATCCAGTTTGTTCTGTGTCCACATGACTCAGCTAAACTCCTGCCAAAACAACTTAAAAGAGACGTCAAATAAAGAGGTTGAATTAAAGAACAGAAAGCCATGCAGCACATACACACACACACACCCACCCACATACACACAAACTCACACACTCACCCACATCCACACAAACTCGCACAAACACACACTCATCATTTACACTGAATAAATGGTGACATTAGCTTTACTTTTGGGCGTATTATTCCCGTAAACCATCTATTGAGTTTATTAATAATCTAGAAAAATACTTTTCCTTCATAAAATCTATCACAGTGAAATCAGGGACACCAGTCTTGAGTTAAAGATCAAACCATCGGGCCCTAGCCTTTATTTGTAATGATAGACACACAAGATGTGAGGCAGTCACAGGTCAGAGGTCACCCAGCCGCCCTCCTTCAACTGCTGACGGCTGGGGCGGGTGTTGGGTTTGGATTGGGTTTGGGAGCTGGTTCAGGAATGCTGAAACAGCCTCTTTTGTGCCACTGCATGTCACGCACACGCCGGATGGCCTGCAGCTGCGGTTCTGTGCCCCCCCAGTCATTCCAGTGTTTAAAGTCGCCATGTTCAAACACAAACTGTCGCCCGCGGTAGCCAGGGTACATGTAGCCAACCCACCTGAAACAGTGGTTCAGAACAGAACATCACAGGTTAGCCAATGTTCTCAAACGAACAATTACAACCATGTGTAACATTAAACAGGTTCTAGTAAATCCTAGTAACACAGGGGCGTTTGGATAACTTTGAGAGAAAGTTGGCTAACATTTTGTCTAATGTTGCATGTTAGCAGTGTTAAATGGCTTTAAGAAGAGAATTCATCTAACTCACGTTCCACTGATGGCCTTGGCACTGGCCACGCGGTTCTGGAACCCGTGAACCCACAGGCTGGGTATGTCATCATCCACAATCTCCATCTTTCTCCCAGCAAAGCTGCAGTTCTCAAACAGATGTAGCTTGTGGTCCGCGCTGTCCTGTCAAGAGACATCAAAACAAGAGTTCAACAGTGTCCTCTGGACCCGACCTGCTCTCTTTATTAGATGACAACAGGGAAGGTCTTTTCAAACATCTTCTATTCTAAATGTTTCTCTAACCACTTTGAGGGGTCTGATGGCCAGGAGACAGTAGCTGTTCTGACTGTTGGTCCAGGAGGTCCAGCGTGGGTATTCTCCTTTCTCCAAAACAAACTGCTCTCCTGCAAAGCCCTTCTGCTCAAAGGCGACCCAGCTAAGTTCCATATCCATAAATAAACACACAGTGTAATTACATGAGTGAAACATATATGATTGAGTAGGTTATAAAGGTAGTTTACCTTAAGATGAGACATTTAAAATTATTCCATAACTTCCATGTTTTTTTTTAAATCACACGATCATTTTGTGTAAGAAACACAAACACTAAATTGTACAGCTGTAATATTTCACCATCTGTTTAAAACATAACATTGCAGCTTACTTCAATACGTTTTATGTCTGTTAAAGTCAAACTATGCCAAACTGTTGTGAATCAGGGCAAGATAACAGAGATGGTGTTGATCTCTTGCTCATTAATTGAGTTTTGTTCAGTGTTAACCATGTCTTAATACAGGTTATACAGCAACGATGAAAAGTGCTCACGGTCCAGACTCAACCACAATGGATCCAACTTTTTCCAGGCCCTTCTCTGTCAGGTCTTTACATTCTGCTGACAGCTCCACCCTCTTTCCACGGAAGTTCTCAAGTTCATACAGTGACACCTTTCCAACACACAATTCAACACATTAAATCTAACCTCTGAAAATGTTTAGAGAAGTTTTGTGTCTAAAACTGCCATGTATTTTGGTATTTTAGGAGAAACATCTGAAACAATGATACATGTACAAGTCAATTATGTACATAAGCTGTAGAATTAGCAACCTGACACAGATTCCCTGTGGACTTTTGTCTGTGAATAGAAACTGGATAACTGAGGTTAACTGGACCTTGTAAACGGCACCAGCTCCGCCCTGACTCTTCCCAGCGACCTGCTGATCCGGAAGTCCCAGCTGATCTGACATCTCTGCCTGTCAAACACACACACCTGTACCTGAGGCACAGAAATAATTCACTGACCCACTACAAAACGTTTCTGTAATGCTTTCAATAAGTGTTATTTTTAAAGTTCCAGGAACGCTCAAAACCCCCAGTTTTTAGACACTGTATTAACATTTTTCTGTGATGTTTAAAACATTTCACTAACAACTTAAAAACAACATTATGTATCTTCAATCAATAAACATGGACAGATGTTTAAAATCAGATATGTGCATTACCTGTTCCTCAGCAGTGTGTGTGGAGGCGTGAGGAGTTGCTGGAGATGTGGGTGTGTCGGGCGACTGGAGGGATCTGGGGGTATTTATTGTTTAATTCTGTCCACAGCAGCAGAAATGGGTTGGGCGATGATTGCTGATGATGCAGCAAGTCTGTCGTTTGCATTTGTGTCCGTCAGACTGCATCTCAATAGGCTGTGAGTTGGCAGCTGTTGCCTTCGGCGGCTCAGCTGCCAGTTTGGGTCCAGCGGCACCAGTCGGAATAAGCCAAGAGGATTCTGAGAGAATCAGCTGCTGTTATCAACCCTTCTCTCTCTCCTAACCCTGCTCACTCATCTTCTCTCTCACTCTCTCTCTCCTAACCCTGCTCACTCATCTTCTCTCTCACTCTCTCTCTCCTAACCCTGCTCACTCATCTTCTCTCTCACTCTCTCTCTCCTAACCCTGCTCACTCATCTTCTCTCTCACTCTCTCTCTCTTAAGCCTGCTCACTCATCTTCTCTCTCACTCTCTCTCTCCTAACCCTGCTCACTCATCTTCTCTCTCACTCTCTCTCTCCTAACCCTGCTCACTCATCTTCTCTCTC
>JBAJNP010006353.1:13901-25810 GCA_036877545.1 Yasuhikotakia modesta | reverse complement strand
AGGAATCTTTTGCAGGTGTTTAGAGTTAATTAGTTGATTCAGATGATTAGGTTAATAGCTGGTTTAGAGAACCTTTTCATGATATGCTAATTTTTTGAGATTGAGGAATTTTGGGTTTTCATGAGCTGTATGCCACAATCATCAATATTAAAACAATAAAAAGGCTTGAACTACTTCAGTTGTGTGTAATGAATCTAAAATATATGAAAGTCTAATGTTTATCAGTACATTACAGAAAATAATGAACTTTATCACAATATGCTAATTTTCTGAAAAAGACCTGTATATGAAGAGGTCCAACAAGCTAGCATTAGCAGAAAAAACTTTCCAAGTCCATGCCAAGTTATGCCAAGTCCATCATCTAGCAGTAAAGTAAATGATTTCAAACTGATTTAAAAAGAGTTTTGCGATAACATAATAAAAATAATGTTGGAATGAAAACAGTGCATTTCATTTTTCAATTGTCTGCAGCAGTCTAGGTTGGCAGCAAGTAGAGTTAATAAAAACATTAAACAATTGAATATTGCAAGTCATATTGTTATCGCAATATTCAATAATGTTATCACATTGCATGTTTTTTTAATATCATGCAGCCCTATTATGCTCATGTTTCATTAAACATTAAAATGAGATATGTAAAGTCAGTAAACTGGAACATTTGATGTCTTGACATTCTGTGAGTTCAGCTGTTCATATAAAGTCACGAAGTGTGTTGTTCTTACCAAAGTTATTTTGTAAAATGATGGAAGGATATTGTCACCTTTAATTATCCCAGTGGAGAAAAATATAAAATATATAAAATATTATCTAGTAATTAAGTAATCTATCTATCTATGTGATATTTCAAACTGTTGTTCTGAAGAAACCTCTTATTTACATTCATGTTTGTATCTGTGTATGTTCTGTCTGTTCTTGAGTTTGTAGATCAGGCTGAGGATAGTCTGAACTTACTGTATGATGTTCTCAGTTCACAGCAACAACATTCTAGCTGAAATTAAACCTCATATGTTCAGAGATGGTCATTATCAGGGCCCAAAATGTATTCCTACCTTGTTTACTGCCGAACCCTTACAAATAAAACCAAATCATGTTTTTAAACAGTGTTCTGGTCATGGCACAAAATCCAATACTATATATCAAATCTGTTATAAGATTTGATATATATCTCTAATCTGTTATAAAAAATGTATAATGATACTGAATAGTGTAGTAATGCTAATGCAGCATGCCTGTAGACTGGTTTTCCTAACCAAACAATTTCAACAACATAACACAATTTAAATTTCACACTTGAGTGACTGTTAGTTACTTGAACCACTATGTGTTCAACTGTTTATATATTTACATTTATACAATAGGCAGATGATTTCAATGTATACATTATTATTAGTATTTGTACATACACTTTAAATGTTCAGTATATGATAAATAATTGTGTACCAAGTGAGAGAAATAATAATACTGTATACATTATCATAACTAGGTGAAATACGATCTGAGACATTAGAGTTGTACAATTATTTTTCAATTTTTTTCCCCCAGCAAGCAAGTCAGAGGTGACAGTGGCAAAGAACCAAAACTCCAAAAGTTTTCGACAAAAAGAATTGACAAAAGTGAAAATTGTGGGTGTGTTCACTACACTACTGGATGGGCTAAATGCACACACATTCAGTATAGGTCACATTTAAAGTAGGGGTTACCCATACCTATCAAACACAACACTTTCAATTCACTTCTTTCATTTTACCTTCTACTTGCAAAATGAAGTGTAGTTTTGTGACTAAACTGCACTGGATCTTTAAGAGACATTAGATCTAAACAGGACAGAGAGAGACACAGGCGAGCAAGATACACAACACATACTCACTGATGCTCAGACCTCACTGAACAGAACATATACACAGCAAAAGAGGAAAGATGCTGTTTCAAAGGAAAATAACATATGAGACCAACAAATCAAAGGTGGATGTATTTAAGCACACAGCTTAATAACAACTGCTGTGTTTGAAGTGCTTATGAAAGGTAAGGATGAAACTGAAAACTCACTGCTAGACTGCACAGTATGGTCCTTTCTGCCTGGCAGGTGTTTCACACCTTGCCATTGATTACCATGAAAATGTCTTAAAGTCTATCATTTGAGAACAATGGAAATTTACCTTGTCATTTCAATAATGAATCAACCACAGGAGGCATACATGTGTTATTCACAGATTTACAAGGTTTATTAAGCAATGCATAACATACTTTAAAATGCATAACTTTGACGAGATCAGGTAGAACTTCAACTCTGGCCCTGAGTTTAGCTTAGTTTGAGGGAAGACACTTATCCTTATTTTTGAAGTCCACCACATGCCACTATGCTAAAATAACACTATACATACCTTATAGTCATTTTTATTACTACTTACATATTACAGTTTAAATATTAATTACTAAAAGTCCTAAAGCTAAGGAAACAGGTTCACGTATAATATAAACAGGCACTAAAAAGAAGACCAATACATTTCTCCAATGTCCAAACACTTCACCTCTCCACTGATGTAAAGGAACTGACAGCTCCCCAAAATAATTCCTAAAATCAGGAGAAAACACCAGCACTACTCTACCTACCCAACCAAACATCTGCAAGATCTGTGAGGATTGAAATATACTAATAATATGACATTAACTAAATATATACTAAATATTTGAAAATATTAAAGATTTGAAAATATGACTATCCACCAAAACTTAAATGTTATAGAACAGGAATATAAGGGATTTGTACTAATACCATAAAATAGCTACATTACAGAAGAAAACATAACAGAAGAAAAGAAATAGTGAAATAGTGTCTTTATGAGTGTATTGTAGTAAGATCATTATATTAAGTCAAACTAAATGTCAACAGTCGCCGAGTAAGCAAGAACCAAAACTCCAAAGATGTATAAATGATAACAATGAACCAATAACAATGAACCAAGAACAATGGTAAGCAATTTGTTTTTCCAAAAGCATTTTTGTTGTGTTGGTTAAAATATTCTTTTCATCCTGATAGTAAATGCTAAGTCCCAATGGAATAATAGGATATTCTACTCACCTTGCACTATGCATAGTTGTCACATTCATTTATTTTTAAAAAATAATTGAGGACCATTTTAACGTCTGTCATTGCCAAACATCACACAACACCAAACATATTTGCAAGGTTACCATTGCAGAATTTACCATTACAGAAATTATATTTCTGATATCACAAATCCTTTAAGAGTATTACATCAGCCATGTCTCTACAGTATTCTGACAAAGTCTAAAGTGACCTGGCTAAATGTAAGTTGACTATTTTAAAGTATGTTTATGGTGGCACATTTTTTGTTGCCAGTTCATGGCACTATAATCGTGACTCATAGTATCAACATCATCAAGATATCAAAAATCCATTCATAATAAAGAATTTTAAAAGCACATGTTGCTAACCCATAGAGAAAATTACATGAAATTGCTAGGAAGCTATTTAAAAGTCTAAAAATCAGACAATAAAACAAACAAAGCTAGAAACTCAGATCCTAAGATCCTTCAGCTAAATCCTGAATTTTTTGCCAACTAAACATATTTACATGCTCTTAATACAAAATGCCTGTTTCCTGTGTGTAGCTTTATGTGTTGTTTAGTATTGTCCACTTGACATTACAGGGCACTCATTTGCATATATTTTCTGAAAACTATTATCTATATTGTTTAGCATCTAATATTAAAACATTAGAAAATTATGTATGACGTACATTACACTAAAGCGGATGGATTTAACCACTTAGGGTGTATTTTTAATTATTATTAGTATTAGTATTTTAAATTAGCTGCATTAAAATTTGCATACTTGTGCACCTTTTGGAGTTTATATGAGAAGTGTGTCCACTATAAAAGTTGTGAATTAAAACAGATAACACACCCAAATGCAATGTTAGAGACATTATGCATGTAATGGTCAAGTTCAGGGATGTGCTAAGCATGCTAATGTTGGTGGAAATGTGCATTTGAATAATTTCCCTTATACAGAAAACAATGAATGATTCTGTGTAGAAATGTGTTCCATTTAAGACAACCCTAGCCTTCCTTCAGTAGATGGAGAAGTTCTGAAGTAACCATCATTTGAAGCTTGTGTTTACTTTTTCTGTTGAACAGATTGTGTCTTGCATTCACAAAATGTGACTCTATTTAAGAAAGATAAGATATTCCTTTATTTGTCCCCCAGTGGGGAAATTGCATTTAGAAACAGCAGGGGTACAGTACAAAAAGAAGAATTTCTAAACTAGACTAAAATATACTATACATAAATAGCTTAATAGTGTCAAAAATATATACACATAAATACATATTGTTAAGAATAGTGTAAACTGCCAGTAACAGTAGTGTAAACTTCATGAAAAACATGACTATAAGTAAAAGATATTGTTTAGTATTTTGTGTTTCCATAAACATAACTCTATATAAACATTTACATTAATTTTATCTTTGTATCTATTTTACATATTGAAACAATGACTACTGCTGTGCTTGTGTACTCTGTAAAGTTTTTGCTTGCATCACTTCCACCCACCTGAACAAATGAAATAATACTATTGGCTACAAAACATTTTACGCAACAGGGTTTGGAAAATCCGCTAATGCATCAGTCACATGTAAATCTATTGTCTGTTTTGCCTGTGATGTCATTTGAGCACATTTTAATAAGACACTAACTGCAGGAATTAGTCTTTTAGTTTATTATGGCAGTGACACAATAATAGCTGACTTCAGAGACACAGACGCTGAAAACAAATGATAAAAAAAATGTAAAATAAAAACATTACGCCATTAATATCCATTTCTGTGTAGTAAATATTGCAGGTGCGCCGTATTTCTGTCATTAATGGCTAAGCAGCTTTTCTTTACTGTCAAGTGTTTGTGTTGCTTGCTGTTATGTAACGAGCAGCCGAGATGCTTTCGCTCGTTTTATTTTGATCTAGGTTTTAAAGGAAACGTGCTCGATATATTTAATCGACCATTCGGTAAATAACCCCAGGCCTACACTTCAAATGCTATATTTTAGGTACAGACGCACAATGGTTTGTTTTTCTTTAGCGATAAATGTGTAGGAGGATGTAAGAGGAATGTGAAACAGTGTTTTTTATATAAAAACTCAAACCCATATTGAGCAACGCGGAGCTATAAATCTTCCCGTTGTGCACAGTGTTATAAATAACGCGTCAGGACGTGAAACGTCGCTATCTGCTGTGATTTTGCTGAAAATTATGTTCGCAACATGAACTGTTGACAGCGTCGTTTTGTATTATAACATGCCCGCTGTATTTTGGATAAGGTACATGTAATATTTGGGTATATAATACAAATAGCGTTAGTAACAACGACACACCGATAACAAACCACCGAATCGCTCGATTTGCTTCATTCCCACGTCCAACACGTTAAACACGACATCGCTCACAAGACGCTCCAATACTAACCCTCAAAACAAACGCAAAATGATGCACGTGTTATAAAATGACAGAGATTATTGAGCAGAACAATGACGAGCAATGATACGCGTGTACAATCTGCGCAATGTAAGTATATTCCCCACAACAAGCCAAGAAATGTAAGTATTAGTTGTTTCCTACCTAAAATGACGTATGTTTCGCAGTGATACAGAAGGTGACCCCGAGCCCACGTCCCTCCGCATCCACTGGATCACGATGTACGCAGCTACGCGCTCGCGCTTGCTCCGCCGGTGGGGGATGGTTCAGTCCAGACCTGTCATTTGCAGACTTGATGCCCAAATACAGAGAAGCACCGCATACCATCACGCCTTGCTTTATATACCTACATCAAAGATGATACAGATAATACTTTTTTGTACCAGTATTTTGTTTTCTGTTCTAAACAGACTGCTGAACGTTATATTACAGGCCTAAATATTTAAATTTTATATATTTTGAAGATTTTATATAGTTTGAAGATTTTTTTAAAAAATTTATATTTTACAACTTTCAAACCAAAGATGCTTTTCATCTTGCATCACTACCTTGTTATATAGAGTTTGAGCTCTAAACAAAAATAATAATGTAGAATGCAAAGTATGTACAGTATGTATTATTTACAATGTTGTATGTGCCGTCTTCTCGTGATTAACATGGTCTGCTTGTCAAAAAACAAGTTGGAGAGCTTCAAGATCTACAGCCAGATCCCAGGGGCCTCAGCCTCAATGCACCTCTGAGGAAACGTGTAACCCAAGGGTGTCTACCTATAGGACATCCACCTAATGAAGTGCGGTACACAGAGATAGATGGCACATAAACCTTTAAGGTGGAATAGGCAAGTCTTGCAGAGAAATGAGCCGGCAAAAACTCCAAGACTGAATTTACAGTGTAGCCCACTGGGTCTTGCTGGCACTCTCTGCACCATGAAGTGAAAAGCTTTCAGGATCACACTAAAAGCTAAAGTGAAAAGCTTTCACTTCAGGGCATAAAGTTTCCTTGTAGAGGGAGCTCTGGATTGTAAAATGGTCTCCACAATCTCGGTTGAGAGACCAGAAGCTAAGAGTTGTGCCCCCTCAAGGCCCACAGCTTCTATAGATGGCACCCTCTGCCAGGGAAAGAAAGTCTCTCCTGATCTCCCATGCTGTCCCTGCTAATAGATTTATCAGATCTCAGTGGGGCCACCATGAGCATGGATACAGCGTATAGAACCAAAGGGGATATTGCACAGTCTCGAAAGAGGCAAAGAGGTCTACAGGATGCCTGCTCCCACACTGTAACATCCATCGAAATGAATTGCTTTGAGAGAGAGAGCAGATTTCCCTGAGAACAGAGAAGGATCTGGCACACTAATTTAAAAAGCTTGATGATTAGTTGATGTAAGCGAATACCGCTGTGCTGTCAGTGCAAGCGAGCACATGGTGGTGTAACAGGTCTGGGAGAAAATGTCTGAGAGCATGAAACACTGCCAACATCTCCAGAAGATTGACATGTCAGGACAGCTGGTGACTTTCTCAAAGACCTAAGGCTGGTCCCAACAGCCCCAGACTGCCAAACAGTCGAAGGGTACCAGTCTTTTGAGACTGGCCTCTAGTAAGTTTTGAATGTGTGATATTAGCCCTGTAAAGATATTTCTGCAACAAGAACTTGATCTGATTTGTCTAACGGAAGTGGAATCTCCACCATGTCTGCTGATTTTTGCAAACACTGGAGAAAGCCAATATTTGATATTTGAACACCAGAGGTGTCAGGGTTAACAGAGGAGGAGCGAGTCCTTTTTAATATTAAAACAGTCCTCAGATCTTATTTAGTCCTATCATGCTTCGAGGCAGTGCCTCGCACCCTTAAGGGGGAGAACGTTTCTGTGTCTGCCTGTATAAGGAGCTAGTACATGGCTGCTGTTCACGCCTAACAGCATCTAGAGAAAGTGAGCTGCGAGGGAGGTATCACTGCAATGCCTACACTTGTTTATGAGCTTCCTGAAACCTGTTGATAATGGAGTCAAAAGTTTCAGCCATCTTGACACAAGATGGCGCTGATGAGGCAGGCTGCCGTCACGACTGCTCTGACCCCCTTTTACTTTTTTTGTATTTTAAGCTATTTTACTGTAATTTCAGATCAGCAGTTTTTTGCTGTATGGGAAGCATTGTGTATGATAGAGACACTCTTATTTCTATTGGTATACACTGCACTCATAATTCGACGTTTTTGACCCCGGATTCAAGCTGGCTGAGTGAGATCCTGAGGGAGAACACAGAACGCCACCCAAGACAGAGGCCCCGTGGGAAAAGAGCCGGCGTCAGGAACAGGCTGAGACCCCGTGCACACTGCACTCCTCTTCCTAGCATCCTGCTCGCTAATGTCCAGTCACTTGGTAACAAGCTGCATGACCTCAGGGCCAGGGTTAAGTTCCAGAGAGACATTCAGGACTGCAATCTCCTCTGATTCACAGAGACATGGCTGAGCTCAGCAGTACCGGACCATGCAATCCAACCAGCCGAGTTCTTCTCAGTTCAACGCATGGACAGGATGCTGGAATTGGGGAAGTCAAGAGGAGGCAGCGTGTGCTTAATGGTGAACAACAGCTGGTGCAACAGCGCAAGCATTGTTTCTCTATCACGCTCCTGCACACCCAATCTGGAACTATTAACCATCAAATGTCATCCTTTCTATCTTCCTTGGGAGTTTACATCGGTCATAGTTACCGCCGTTTACATTCCGCCTCATGCGGAAACGGACACTGCTTTATGCGAGCTGCATGAAGCTCTCACACAGTACAAGACACAACCCCGGGACGCTGTGCTTATTGTGGCGGGGGACTTTAACAGCGCCAACCTCAAGTGCGCAGCGTCAAACTTTGTTCAACACATCAAGTGCCCCACCAGAGGAGAAAGGACACTGGACCACTGCTACACCACAGTAAAAGATGGCTACAAAGCACAATCTCGCCCTCCATTTGGGAAATCTGACCACGCCGCCGTCTTCCTTATGCCAAAATATAAACAACAGCTCAAACAGGAAGCTCCGGTTCCGGTCTTACGCTGGACAGACCAATCAGTGGCTGCTCTGCAGGACGCTCTGGATGATGCTGACTGGGACATGTTTTGTCGCAGCTCAGATGACATTAGTGTGTTTAGGGAAGCGGTTGTAGGATTCATCAGGAAACAATCGGACGATACTGTGCAGAAAATCACTATCAGAACGTTTCCCAATCAGAAGCCGTGGGTGGATAAGACCATCAGTGATGCTCTGAAATCACACACTGCTGCCTACAACGCAGGACTTGCTTTGGGCGACATGACCTCATTTAAAGCAGCGTCATACAACGTGTGGAAAGTGATGAAAGAGGCGAAGCATCGCTACGGACAGAAACATCCAGTATGATGAATGCTAACATGTCTCTGGCAGACGAGCTGAACACTTTTTATGCTCGCTTCGAGGCTGTAGTTAACAGCTCCAATGCTAAAGCTAATACTTCAGCTAACACTAATGACTGCAGACAAGAAGAGACTGCCAACACAGGAAATACACTCATCATTTCTGAACATGATGTGAGGAGAGCCTTAAGGAGAGTGAACACCAGGAAAGCAGCAGGACCAGATGGAATATCAGGTCGCGTCCTAAGAGCTTGTGCTGACCAGCTAGCACCAGTGTTCACAGAAATATTCAACCTCTCCTTAACCCAGGCAACAATCCCCACGTGCTTCAAAGAGTCCATCATTGTTCCTGTCCCAAAGAAACCCCATCCTGCTTCCCTCAATGACTACCGCCCTGTAGCCTTGCCCTCAGTAGTGAGGAAGTGCTTTGAGCGGCTGGTCAAAGACTTCATCATAACCTCACTTCCAGACACACTGGATCCATTACAGTTTGCCTACCGCCCTAACCGTTAAACCGACAATGCAATCTCTCACCTCTTCCATATATCACTTACCAACCTGGACACCAGAAAGGGGAATTATGTTAGAATGCTGTTTGTGGACTACAGTTCAGTGTTTAACACCATACTCCACACTCACCATCAAGCTGGAGCACCTGGGACTCAGTCCATCACTTCGTCAGTGGATCTGCAATTTCCTAAACGGCAGACCACAGACAGTCAGGATGGGCAGACATGTCTCAGCCTCACTTACCCTCAACACTGGAGCCCCCAGGGCTGTGTTCTGAGCCCCTTGCTGTACTCCTTGTACACATACAACTGGGTGGCCACTACCAACTCCACTAACATCATAAAGTTTGCTGACGACACCGTTGTGGTCGGACCGATCTCTAACAACAATGAGGCGGCCTACCTGGAGGAGATCAGGGCTCTGGAGGACTAGTGCCAGAGAAACAACCTCCTCCTCAACATCAGTAAAACTAAGGAGCTGATAGTGGACTTCAGGAAAAAGCAGGCGGGGAACTACCAGACCCCCACCATCAATGGGAGCCCAGTAGAGAGAGTGGACAGCTTCAGGTATCTTGGTGTTAACATCACGCAGGACCTGTCATGGTCCTGTCACATCAACACAGTGGTGAGAAAGGCCTGTCAGCATCTCTTTCACCTCAGATGCTTGAGAGACTTTAAACTGCCCACTAAGGTGCTCAGGAACTTTTACTCCTGCACCATAGAAAGGATCCTGACGACAAACATCACCACCTGGTTCAGGAACAGCACCGTACAGGCCAGAAGGCTCAAGCTGGGCGTCCAATTAAAGGGCCCTATCTCTGGCAATAATATTACAGAGATTTTACGAATGGTGTTATTCTGTGGCTACCAGAGCTGCCATTGACCGCACTATAGCATGGGTTTCCCTAGTTGTGCGCAGAGACAAATCAGCAGTACACCTCAACTTTCTCGGGTGTGAAGACCTCACCCCCATCTAGCTCTTTATGCAGGTCTGCCTGATGTGCCTTAGATATTATACTAAGTCAGAAGTGGGTTTAAGGGCTTTAGAAGGCAGGGATGGAGCCTTTAATGACGGTGCCTCACTGGGGGATAGGTAGCTAGCTACAGCCTGCTCCCCACGGGGCATCACCTTATAGCCATGCTCTGCCAGCCCTGCCACATTAACATAGATGTTGGAAGCATGGATATATATGTGGGCTGAAAATGGCTTTCCCCAAGACTTAGATACTTCATTATGGAGATCTTTTAAAAAAGGGGAAGCTCCAACATGGAGGTTCAGACTAGTCACATAAAAAACATACATTTAACAGACTCTTTTCCAGACTCTTTTTCTGTGGAGGAAGAATGATGTGATGAGCCCTCCCCCCGGGGGAAGTCACCACACTGTGGGCTTCCGAACCCAGAGAGAAAGTCAATCTAATGGGTGAAGAATGAGATAAGGCAGCGTCTGTCCTAATTCCTTCCATTAAATCCATCTGTGAACCCCACGAATGCATCCCCCACTCTGCCTAAGCAGAAACGGGACCAGCACCGTGAGGAACAGTAATAAAGGCTCCCTCCTCATAAAGAGCCCTCCGGGAACAAAGCGACCAAAAGACAAATGCTCGCACTGCTTTGCTCCCAAGCAAACAACACACAGACTGTAAGTACCGTAAAGTAATGCGGGCAGGGAGGAACATGCTGCTCGTAATGCTGCTCTTTAACACCCTCTCTATCACTCTTTGCCTTGGCTTTAGGCATGATAATGCTAATACACAGAGACAAAATCATACAAGACAACTTCTACAAAGCTAATGAGTTACAAAGGATAGACAATGTAACATAGATCACTTCGCTAAATAAACAAAGCTAACCCAAACTGGGCTATGCATGTGGGTGTTATAGTTTCCTGGTCATGCTGTCACCCCGCCTGTAACGACACCTGCCTGTAACGACACCCGCCCAATTTGTTATTAGACACCTTTATTAGAGTGCATAAAAGCTGATGGCGTTCACATAGCGTTTTGACGCAGCTTGAGTTCCTGAAAGATAACTGCACTTTTTACCACACAATACTATCCTAATGCTGTCAGGACTGCTGTCTGATCACCCTGGGTTTGTTTTGACAGTTCGCGTGAGCACTGCTGTCCGTGTCTGTCACCCCACCTGATTTTTGCCCTTCGACTACAGGTTTTCTTATTTTGGTTTGCTGTTTTGCTTCTTTGTTTTTTGTTACAGTTATGCTCTCGGTGTTGCTGCCTGGAACTCCCGCTCTCCATTCAGTCCGTTTCCGCTCGGCAGCCTTGCCTCTCACCTTCCACCCGGATCTCCCGCTGCCAGATGTGCCAGCACCCATGCCGGATCAGCTCTAAAACCCACCTGTTTTGTTTTCCTGGTTTCTGTTTGAACCTTCTATAAAAATGTTGCCTGCAGTTGGATCTCTATGGTTTTCAAATTCAAATTTTATTGGTCACATACATAATCGTACACAGTATGACATGCAGTGAAATGCTTTAACGCCTGCTGACCCTGAGAAAAAGAGAATGTTATTT
>JBAJNP010006353.1:0-13851 GCA_036877545.1 Yasuhikotakia modesta | reverse complement strand
TTTCTTCAGCTTCGTAAACCATTCGTGATCCAAGACCTGCTGCAAAGTCAGTCTGTAGACTGGATCTTGAGTCAAGCACTGGTTTATTAGGTGTACGCATTCTGTATGAGGTTTTACAAGAGAGTTTGCTAGTTAATGTATTGTATGTTCCCTTCATGTAACACACTAATGTTCTCATAGATATTCTCATTAATGCTCTTATTGGTGCTTTTCTCTGACCTCTAGTTAAACTGGAATGAAACTTTAACTGGGCCTGGGTCATGGGCCTGGTGTGGACCCGATGTCCGTTTACCATTCTGTAGCGTAAAAAGCCAAGCGACCTCACTGTTAATGCTTCGGCTAGATTTTGAACAAATGCATCATCCGTAGAATATATAAGTGAATATATTATTTTATATGAGTATCTGTTCACTCTGTAATTGGATTTAGACTCTCACCATGGTAAAGACTAATGTCAAAGTCGATGTCAACAAGTTTACCAAGACCAAAGTCAATTATTTTCAGCTGTTGCGTCTTCTTGTTAATTAATATGTTATTAAAACGGATGTTATGATGGACCATACCTCGGTCAAGACAGTCTTTTGTTCCAAGTAGTGCTTGGAACATTATGCTACATGCCCTAAATTCATGCAGTTGCCACCTTTGCGCTTGACTAATGTAGCCAGGGTCTCACAGGGATATAAGTATTCCAAAATCAAGATGCGTCCTAGTGGGAAATTAAACCACTCATGCATTTGAAGAACATGAGGGCTTCTCGGAGGTTTTGACAATATCTCTTTCAGAGCCACTTCTACTTCCAGGCGCTTGGCATAGCCAGGCTAGACAAGACTGTGTTAAGAAGACATATCTTAAAACATGTGACATACAATAGAATATGACTTAGAATGAACTAGTTTGGGAAAAACCTTAAAATCCAGAATAATCTGATAACTATTGTAATCACATCGAATACTGTATATAATTATCGAATTATTGATTTTGTGGTCATAACCCTATAGTTTACAATCCAAAAGCATGATGCTAGTTTTCTTTATTTGACAGATTTTCAATGTGGTCTTACACTTTGGAGCCCACTCTATATTACCTAAATCTATAACTTTTAACTTACAATGTGTAATGCCAGGCCAGCAGAGGGAGCCCTTTCCCACTAACGGTGTGCATTTGCTCCCTCTAATGCAACTTCCTGTTTGGTGGCTATAAAGCAGAGGCCAACCAAACAGGAAGTTGCAATGGATTGTATTGACTTTCTTTGTGGTTTCTGTGGTGCTTATATTCTTGTGTTCCCTGTGTTGGTTTGCTTGTTTTGACTGTTTATGGTTTTTGATGTTTTGCTGCCTGTTCTGACCCTTGTTATTGTTCACTGGATTTCGAGTTTTAGTTTGTCTATTGTGTTCCTGTTTGCCCGTGTTCGACTTCGCCTGTCCTGACCATGCCTCGAAGAAATAAACAGAAATCCCTGCTTATGGATCCTACCATCTCTGTGTGTTACCTTGTTACACAATGTTAACAGTTTTGTCATATATCCTCTTCTGCACAAATTTCATGGCGACCTACAAAGAGACAAGTTAGGCAAGCTTTTATAAATGGATTGATTAACCAAACTAGTGCACACTATGTTAAGAATCAACGAATAACGTTAAAAAATAAACTTACTCTTTGGCCATCAGTTCAGTTCCGTCAAACACTTGGCCAAAGGCTCCTGATCCCAGGGCGTGGCCCCATTTCTTAAAGGGAAGCAAATGGAACTGAAAAACATACAAACGGAGCATGTGATTGTTTCAGATGTTTATTTGATTTAAATAAATACACAAATGCAAAAATGCAAACCAGTAAATAAAAAATACTGTACAGACCGGTTTATTTTAACCGGATCCACGACATTTTGCCGCGGATTATGACTTTGCTCCGCTCGTTTTACATCAGACAGTTTTACAAACCTGCCGCGTCTCTCAGCTTCTGATGCTCCACATCAAGATCAACAATCATCACAAGCTATAAGTATTACATTGTTGTTTTTAATAGTTAAAATGAGAACATATTTGTTTTGATGTGTGTACGGCTAGCGTTGGCAATGTAAACAAACGTTAGCAGCAGACATAGATTTACCATTTAGCACAGATAACAATATGAAACACGAGAGTAACTTCTCTGATTTATTTCAGTGTGTTGATACGACCCGCTTTCTTCCCCAGGATAGGATTTCTTACTCTCTTTATTCTGTTTTGTTCAACCAAATGTGGATTAGTCTCATTACACACTGCTAGTCAATGGGTCACCTTGGGTCTACCTGTCCCTTCTCTGAGTGACAAACGGCCATGGTATATGTTAAAATAAATATAGTATAAATATATGTATGCTATATATATTGTTATACGTTTATGTTCTCGTTGAGTGTTACTGATTATGACATTGACTGTATGGCTCAGGATAATGTACAGCATTAAATAATGATAAACTTTTGGTCCAGTTATGCTGTCATGCTCATTAATTCTTGACTTTACACTGTGGCTCAAATCTATTTGACAGTTCTGGTTTCGTTTTGAATGGGGCAGATGCACCGTCAGCCCAAGATTAACACCCAAACCTGAAGCCTCCATTCATAAACAGTTTTACATTAAACTATAGTTAGTATAAAGTCTTAATTCATGATGATGTAAAGGATTAATGTCCAAATAGATGTAGTGGCTATAACTTTATTATGACGGGAGAACTTTGTGGGCAAACAAACATTACAAATAACTTACCATTGAGAAACATGTAAATCCTGCCTTTGCTGAACAGGTTCTTCCTCTAATTCAGTGTCTTTCTCTGATTCGGCTCAAACATATAAGGCTGAATCTGCGCCATAGCTGTCGGTCCGTGTGTTCGGGTCAGTAAATGGTTCCGCATGTGTTCAGAATCAACTTTTTGACTGATAGAAGACTGTTTAAAACTCGTTTTGGGTATTTTAGATACCAGACAAGACTTGCTGTTAACAGGATTTGGGTATTGACAGCTCTGCTGACAAGTTGTTCTGTTACCGGAAGAACTGATATATCTGGCGGGATCTGGCGTCCGGGGTTGGATTCAAATTTTTCTAACAATCTAACATTTGGCATAGTCGGCAGGATGGAATAACACGAGCTGTTATCTCCATAAGAGCGGAGTCGGGATTGTTTTTCGCACAACCAGATGGTGGAATGTCCCAGACCACTGGGCTTTCGACTCCGGGCCACGAGTGAGAACAAGGACGACCCTCACAGGCGTCTGCTACTGGCTTAACTACTGCAAAGTAAAGCAGAGTAAGTGTGTTCTGTCTGACATTTCATGGAAAATTCAGTACGTACTGTGTTGGTAGCTGGCTATGGTATTAGCTTGTCTACTGGGTAAGATTATATCATTTCTTCAGTTATGAAGGAGTCAGATGTTAAGCTAGATGATTAAAATACTAACAGAACAACTGAGAGAGCCCTTATAGATCAAAGAAGCAGTACAAGAAATAGTTGCGAAATATAACATCAATGCCCAAAGGGGCAGTCTTTGGGTGTCTAAAGACATTTTAAAAAGCATGGGGTAAAATTCGAAGAATGAAAATGAATTCAAATTTTTATTGGTCACATACATAATCGTACACAGTATGACGTGCAGTGAAATGCTTTAACGCCTGCTGACCCTGAGAAAAAGAGAATGTTATTTAAACATAACAGTAATAAAAACAGTAAATAAGAATCTAAAATTAAAAAGAAAAAAATATATATATCTAGTAGGCTAATAAATACTATAGAGTGATTGTGTTGTGTGGAAAAATATACAACCGGTTGTGTTTGGAAAACACACTAATAATACAAGCATTACCATGGTAATGATAATAATAATGATAATAACAACAACAGTAAATGGTAACAGTAACAGTAGTAGCAGCAATAATTAGCAGCATTGAAATGTGCAAATAAAGCAAGAGTGATCTGAGATGATGTAAGAAAAATGATTCAAGAATGCAGTTGTTACGCTGGCAATACTTTGCAACGTCCTCTAATGGGCACGGTGCTAAAATAGTCCAGGGACAGGAAGTGACATACAGAAAGCAGAGGGAGAATGTCAATATTCAGGAGATGGCTCCCGCTGCTGGCAGGGCGTGATTTGGTGTGACGTTACACTAATGTAGTTAAATAATGTTAATGTTACCCTCACACTGTTTAATTACATTAAAACTGAATTCATTTGAACATTTTTTTGTATAAACTTTAAGAATAAACAGACCACATACACTTAAAAAACTGACTACAAAATTAAATCAATATGTCTAACTTAAATTCAAAATGATCATATTACTGTCATTATTTAAACATGACATCAGAGCTTTTATAAAATTCCGTTTCCAGTTTGTATTTATGAGTTCAGCACTGGGACTGGGAAAGGGGTCATGAACCAAGAATTCAATTTTCTTTTAACAGTTAAGAGGTTGTTCATACTACAAAAACATCATGTGTGTTTCAGAACTCAAAACTTAATTGTAATTCATTATCACATACAACAAAATGTGTGTAATTAACATGATTAGCAAAAGTATGTTGGGGGGGATAATAAACATAAGAAGGGATCTACAAACAGCTGGCAAGTGCCTTTAAAGTGCTTTAAAGTCAGCAAAAGGCTGATCAAATTCTTAAATTCAAAAAGGGTTTTAAACAGCAGGTATATTACATTACTATATGCCCTCCTCCACATGAGATTTGCATGTTGTGAAATGTTGTGTTAGGGGCAGTTTTGGTCTATGGTTAAGGAGTCATGCTTGTAATCAGTAGGTTGCTAGTTCAATTCCAGCAACTGAAGTGCCCTTAAGCAAGGAACCTAACAACCTACCATTCCCTCATTCTCCACTTTCCTACAATGATTCAAAGAACTGTTCCAAAACCCCACTGATGGAAAGGAGGTCAGAGAACAGATAAACTAGCATGCCACAACGAGGGTAAACCATTGGAACAGTTTATTGATCTAAGCATACGAATTGATAACCTGTTACACTCCCACAGAGCACCAACCAGAACAGTTCGCTCCATGATTTCCATGCTCAAAGAGAAACCCAGAGAAATGCCCAGAGAGAGACCCAGAGAAACATCCAGAGAAATGCCCAAAGACCAAGACCTTGAACCAATGCAAGTAGGATATATGATTCTTACCATTGAGGAATGAGAGAAACGTGTCGGAGAGAAACTGTTTGTGTTGCAGTTTACCAGGTCATCTAAGGAACTCCTGTCCTCAGCATCACCTACAAGTCCGAAGTCTCAATTCAGATAATCTGTAATGGCAAAACTCCAACCATTAATGCTTTCATAGACTTCAGTGCAGCAGCTAACTTTATTGATGCTACATTAACTCAAAACAATCAAATTCCTTTCACCTCATGTTCATCTGTGGCAGTGGAGGCCATGGATGGAAGACCTTTAGGCTCTGGAGAAGTGTCTCAGATAACCACAGACATTACACTATGAGTAGGAGCCAGTCATGAAGAAACTATACATTTGTCTTTCACACTCCTAATAATCCTGGGCTATCCTTGGCTGGACATGCACAACCCTACCATATCCTGAGCTCAGAAACAAATCACTCACTGGTTACCTGAGTGTCAAGACGATGCATCATCAAAATCCACTGGGAACCTGTTACTGAAGTAAAGCCCGTCCCTTCTGTTTGAACACTCCGTAGAAACCAACCTACCACCTGAGTATGCTGACCTGCATGATTCCTTTAGTAAAAGCAAAGCCACAAAGCTTCCACCTCATCGAGCTGGCAAGTGTGCCATTGACCTCATGCCAGGTGCAGCACCTCCAAAGGCCTCATATTTCTATTGTCACAGCCTGAATCGGAGGCCATGAAGAACTATATTTAGATAAAACTCAAGAAGGGTTTCATAAGACCATCTAAGTCACTAGCATCTGCAGGGTTCTTCTTCGTAAAGAAAAAAGATGCCCTTGTATTGATTACAGAGGTCTCAATGATTTAACAATAAAGTACCGTTATCCCTTGCCATTGGTTCCTGCAGCCCTCGAGCAGCTTCGCTCTGACAAATACTTCACCAAGTTAGACCTCAGAAATGCTTATATCCTCATCCGCATCAGAGAAGGTGATGATTGGAAAACTGCGTTCTCCACTACATCTGGCCACTATGAGTATCTGGTCATGAACTTTAGTTTGACTAACAGCTCCTCTTGCTTCCAAGCTAATGTCAACGATGCATTCAGAGATATGATAAACCAGTGGGTAATTGTGTGCATTGACGTCATTCTAATCTATTGTGATACCTTACAGGGTCATGTTACTCACTTGAGAGTTGCCCTTCAATGACTTATCCAGCATCAACTCTACGCAAAGATGGAGAAATATGAATTCTACCAAACCTGCATATCATTCCTGGGTTACATCTTTAGTTCAGATGGAATTGCTATGGACGAATAGAAGGTGAAAGCAGTGGTAGACTGGCCCCAACCTCAAACACTGTTGCTAATATTTAGAGATGCTTCATACGTCACTTTAGTTCTGTTGTCTTACATCTGACATTAATGGTTAAAAAAGGAGTTAAACATTAAACCTGGAGTCCTGAAGCCATCTAAGTGTTCCAAGATCTCAAGCTATGATTCACCACAGCCCCATACTCCATCACCCGGATCCTGAGAAGAAGTTCATTGTGGAGGTCAACGCTAACACAGGCATTGGGGCTGTTCATTTACAACGTCATGGTGAGCCTTGACATTCTTTTCACACAAATTGAGTCCCACAGAGCAAGACAACGACTTGGGAAATCATGAACTCCTGATTATGTTCAGAGTGCATAAATACTGGTTGCGTTCCCATAGTGTTTCGTTGCAGCTTGCGTTCCTGAAAGGGAACTACACTTTCAGTTTGTTTTGACAGACAGCAAGACCAAAAAACTACAATCAATACAAACATTATTCCAAACAAAAGCAGCATTAGGACAGAAGACATCAAGAGATCAACAGCATTTGACAGAAGTTAAATTTTGAAGAAGAATAAACACTCAAAGCGAGAATTACCAACACATTTCAACAACATTGTGAAGTAGCACCAACTGAGATTGCAACTAATAAACCCTGCAGGGATTCCTTCAACAACAACTACTTACTGCCTGGTTGTAATTGGGAAACTACAGGAGGACATGGGGCCAGATGGAATCATGGACTGAGGTTCAGGGGACTGAGGTGCAACCAGGGTTCCAGAGGCTAGCTGGTGGTATAGAAGCCTGAGGTGGATCTGAAGAGCTGAAGGAAGTAGGCAGGCCAGAGCTGAGAAGCTGCAAGACACCAACAGAGGTGGTGAAACCCATGTTAAAGAACAATTTAGAACAATTTTTATTCCCACCAGCTCTGTTGGTAACATTCCTTAGTGCTTCCTTAGGATTGAGAAGACATTATATTTAGTCTGCAAAAATATATTTGAAAATATGTTGTTAAGAAAAACTCTCACTTTTCCTCAACTTGTGCAGTCAGTAAGTCTCCTGTCAGACTGTCATCTGCAGCCAGCGTGGGCTGCGAGTTTCCTGCAGGACCAATTTCCTCAAAGAGCAGTTAAAGTAAATAACAAATATTATTAAGCGACTGGAGTGAAGTGGGAAAATTCTTTCTGTCTCATCTTGCTGATGTGATGTTAAACATTACACGGAAATTTAGTGCTTTTGTATGTCATCCTAAAAGCCTTTAAGTTCTTTAAAGAAATAAAGACAAATGTGTTTCATTACTGGTTGTGTGGTTGGTAACCAGTATTTATTTTTAACTTTAGTATAAAATGCAACTAGTATTACATCAATTTCTAGTTATGTTGCCCAAACTATCTTGATTAAAACCAATTAGTTGAATGAACTATAAAACGAGTTGAGCAGATGCATTTTGGTTGTTGCAAGACTGAAACTTTTTCTGCCGATCTTTTTCTGAAAAACTTTTTCTGAAAAATGCTGATCTATATGTATCGCCTTTTGTCTGCATGATGTTATGTAATTACTGTTTGTCTGTGTGCAAGCAAAACAACGTTCAGTAAATAAGACAATCATTCTTGGGCTGTCTTTTTAGTTCTTGCGATAATTCTGAACAGAATACCAACATTTAATTGAATTATTGGTGCTGTTTGTTAGCGTTTGTGTTGAAGTAATAATACAGAAACAGCATATAAACGGAACGGTCTTTAGCGTTGTTGTACTCTATATTTAATGTGGTGGCGATATCTGGTGGTCAGTTGTGTTCATTGAGAGTCATAATGACTCCTCCCTTCAGCTCTGTCGTTTGTTTCAATTTCAGTCTCTCCGTTCGTAAACACTGACAGTTCAGGTAAATATCAGATAGACGTATGACTTTCAATTTCCGGGCAGACCGGGCAGAATCTTACAGTGAGTAAAACTTAATCTGTTTTGACAGAATTGTGAATACATTGATCGCTAAATTGAATTATTCGACCAGTGTTTACGCGACTCATCACATTGCGCAGTTTTGACAAGATAATATTAACGATCAACGCTACTTACATTAGTAATGTATGTATGTATAAACATACCATATTTACTGAAAATGTCACAGACGTTTTCATCTTCGTGAAGCTGTGATTAAATTTGGCAGTTTTTCATTTACCATAATTTATTGGTTTGTATTAAGCTGTAATTTATATTATATCCACTCCTTCTCCAAATAGCTTTCTCCATTCAAGGTTTGTACTATGCCATTGCAAGAAAGTCCTACTGTATAATCTTTTGTCGTTGTCAACTGCTTTTGTACAGAAATGATGTTTGGATAATGCACCGTGGAGATAGTAATACCGTGATACTTTAACTTAGAATTTGGTAGAATATGATAACATTATTAATTTAACATTTAGCATTGTATTTGTGCACAAAATAAGTGATTTAAGGAATTTAAGGAATACCCTTCTTAAGGAATCTTAAGGAATTTAAGGAATCTCTTCACAGTCATTAGTGGGGACAGAGAAACCATGTGGGAGTCACATGCATGCAGAAGATGAGCAGTAAACAGAGGACAGGAGCACAGCCCACTGCTGACTGCATGACACTATGAACAGCACCACGCAGCCCCCTCAGACTGTCAATGGAGACGTGGCCGTTAGCTATGTGCTGGTCCCTTTCTTCCTCATCACAATAATTGGGATAGTTGCAGCCGTGGTAGGTGCTTTTTTTCCGAATACCATGGAAGATTTTGCCTTTTAATTTCTGTCTGACTGTGTGCTAGCAAGAGGAAAGTATGCATAGTTGCATGATAAACAGAGCTTAAAATTAATTTTTCATTCACCAGCCAGTTTGGCTACTAAGTTTTGAAGTTACTGGCCATTCAGAACTTCTACTAGCAAAAAATGAGTGATAAAAGAAATTAACCAGATTAACTATGTCACATCTTTATTCTGTCAGCATGTATTATATATTTTATTAACATGTATTGTTAAATGTGAATTTCATATTATTCAAACAAAATTCTGTCTTCCGGCAATCGTATCTTTTCCTGTGTGTCCGGCAATCAGATCTTTACAAAAGTAAGAAGCGCTTAAACTCTATTGTTTTTGTATTTGGGGGTCAAGTCTTGAAGGGGTGAAGACCTCTAGTGTTTTAGTTGGTTTTCTATGGTTTCTGGTAAGCCATAGAACCACATATAGTAAAGTATTATAAAATTTTGCACACAAGACAGCCTGAAATGTTACACTCATAACTTGCCTAGTGTAATGAGGACTCAGGTTTGTTCAGATCCATGTGCAGTTTATGCAAGGCAGAGTCTTAACACAAGGCAGAGTCAAACAGGGCCAGTCCTTCCTCTGGTCGATCTGGGTGATCACTATGGAAGTCTGTTATGAGTGAGGGGTCCAAGATATCAGAGGCGGGGACCCAGGATCTTTCCTCGGGACCGTATCCTTCCCAGTAGACCAGGTATTGTATTCTCCCTCCTCGGCACCTGGAATCCAGAATGGACTGACCCTGTATGCCTCCTCGCCATCAACGATGTTGTCAGTCCCCACTAGAATCTCCGCTCTGCGAGGACCACCAGCGGGCCTGAGCAAGGAGACATGGAATGTGACCTTGAATGTGAGAGAAATGCAGTAAGTAGCAGTTAATCTTACAGAGGTAACTTGTTTAATAATCTGAAAGGGGCCCACATACCTGGGGTTTAACACTTTACAGGGGAGACGAAGACGAAAATCTTTTGTGGACAACCAGGCCCACTGCCCAGGAACGTATGGAGGATGTTGTGTTCTCCTGTGATTGGCCTGAGCAGTTGTTTTTCAGACCGCTCTCTGCAGGTAAGTATGAGCTATTGTCCAGGTCTCCTCACTTCTCCTTATCCAGGCGTTGGTGGCTGGCAGTTCAAAAGGCTCTCCCGACCAGGGAAACAAAGGTGGCTGGAAACCCAGGACACATTGGAATGGGGTGAGATTTGTTGCAGGTTTTCTCAGAGAGTTTTCGCATACTCTGCCCAGAGGAGGAATCGACTCCAGTCCTCGTAGTTGGAGATACAATAGAACCGAAGGAATCTTGTAAGCTCCTGGTTGAGGCATTCCACCTGGCTGTTAGATTGTGGATGATATCCTGAAGAAAGATTCACATTAATATTAAGAAGTTTGCAAAAGGTGGCCCATACCCGGGAGGTGAACTATATCCTCTGGAAGCCCATAGTAGCAAAACACAACTTTACATAGTGTCTCTGCAGTCTCAAAGGCTGTAGGTAACATGAAAAGTGGGATGAGGCGATAACCTTTAGAAAAAGGTTAGTCAGCAACAGTAAGTATGGGTTGATTGGGTATGGGGCAAGGGTTGCAGGAGACTGGCTGGAGCGTGATGAGGGGATTTAGAGGTATTGCAGGTAGCACAAGTCTTAACAAATTGAATGGTGTCTTTCAGCATTTTGGACCACCAGAACCGGTTTGTGAGGATTTGGTGAGAGGCTGTGATGCCAGGATGTCCAGAACTGAGTGTGGTGTGTGCCTGGTTTAGCACTCTGGAGCGGAGACCCTGGGGCACATAGGTAAGATGCTCCGGACACTCATGTGATTACTGCTCAACGCTATTGGAGTTTGTGACTGTTAGATGCATACCTTTTTATTTACCACAGGAATTCACTACCGTGCTCATCATCTGTGTTTATATTCCACCCAGTGCAAATGCCGGTAAATGTGCTTTGCGAACTGTATGGTGCTATTAGCCAAATGCAGAACGCTAACCCCGATGGACTGTTAATTGTTGCTGGAGATTTCAATCATGCAAATCTCAAGTCAGTGCTCCCTAAATTTCATTAACATGTGGACTTTGCAATGAGGGGGAAAACATGCTGGATGTTGTGTATACAAACATTACCAGCGTGTACCGGGCAGAGCCCCACCTCCACCTCGGCTATTCAGACCACATCTTTGTTATGCTAATTCCGGCATACAGACCGCTCATCAGATGATCAAAACCACTTGTGAAGCAGGTGAAAACCTGGCCAGCAGGAGCCATCTCTGCTCTTCAAGACTGTTTTGAGCACGACTGCAGAGGTGTGTGTGCTACTGAGAATCCAACACTCCGCCTTCAGGGCAGACGACAAAGTGGCCCTAAGAACTGCAAGGGCCAAACTGTCCCTGGCCATCAGAGAGACAAAGCGCACACACGCTCAGAAAATCCACAGCCACTTTATGGCCAGCAGAGACACGTGGCGCATGTGGCAGGGCATCGAGACCATCACCAACTACAGGCCAACTCCACCAGCCTGTGACAGTGATGTCTCCCTTCCTGATACGCTGAATGACTTCTTCACTCAGTTCGAGGCACAAAGCGGTGTCCCTCACCACCAGACTTTGCCACAGCTTTTTCCCACAAGCCATCAGACTCTTATACACATAATAACAAACCGCACTACTGCCACTGGACTGTTTTATTATTTATAAGTATTGCACATATCACTTTACAAAAATTGGGGCAAGAGATATGGGCAGCTTTCGCCTTATGGTTAGTGAGCCAGGCAAGTTGAGCAAGGCATCTATCCTCTGATTGCTCCCTAGGCGCTGCAGTGATAGCTGCCCACTTCTCTGGGTGTAAGTGTGTTTTTGACTTGCAGTGTATGTTCACTTCTCACCAGTAATAGGTTAAATGCAGAGGTATTTTGGGTATTGGTTACCATATCTGACAAAAAAATGTCATTTTCACATATTATCATGGTTCTTTTTCTTTAGTTTTTTTTAAGTTATGTTTAAGTTTACGTTTAAGTTTCTATAAATATGTTCTAAGTTATCTATAAATATGTCTATAACCTAAAAGAAGTTTGAAAATTACTTTTTCAAACTCCTCCCACAGCATTTATCCAATTTGCACAAATTTTGGTATTTAATGTCAAGTGAAAAACAAAAAGATATGGAATTCATGTCGGCTCTTTAAATCTTTCTGTTATACCATGTCAACAAATTTGACAGCAAGTGAGTAAAATGAAAAAAAAAAGTTACTTTACAAAACTTTTGTTTATTGAATTGATGTCATGATGCGGATACTAAATAAACAGCAAACAAATTTAAATACAAGTTTAAATACAAGGCTAATTAGACATAAACAAGTCACAGATGAGACCAATCAAATTAAACAAGAACAGAAACTTCCATAAATGACATAGAACAATCAGTTCTAACAATCAACCAACAACATAGTCCAGACATGATGACGGAGGGACATGACGATGAAGACACATGAGTGACTTGGGGACCCAGGCCACAGTCATGACAGTGGTCCACCGTGGAACCGACAGAGGGAGGACCCATGGCAGAAGAGCTGACAACACTGCAGAACCGACCAATGGAGGCAGAGCAGGAGGACATGGAGCTCGAGACAGAGAGTTGATGGTGACACTGAGGACCTGGCTGACCAAGGCAGAGCAGATGTCACCGGCGACCAAGGCGGAGGCAGGGACCTGAAAGGACGCGGGACCGAGGGGTGGGATGGGGAGACAAGGCGTAGCCAGAGAAGTGTAATCCAGAGGCAAAGGAGACTCAACGACAGGCAGAGGTGAGGCTTGAGGGACGTTGGAGCCAGGTGGAACTGGTGGACTGACGGGACAGGGTGGAGATGAGGGAGCTAAGTGGCAAAGTGGAGTCCAGGTGCAACCAGTGGTGATGACGATGGGCTGTCCAGACACTCTGCTGATGGAAGATAGCAGCCCTGCAGTCACTGCGTAGGTGGTGGGCTGAGGGTGAGCAATGGGGCCAGCAGTGATGTGGCTGGTATAAACAGACATGAAGGGGGAGTGTGTGAGGAATCAAGATTAAGCATGATTAGGGATGGGTATCTTTAAAGTTTTAATGGTGTTACTACTTTTATCAATACCACTTATCGATCTGGGATCTAATGGTATTACTTAAAGCGGACCTAGAGTCAAAATCAAATTTTTTCTAGTCTTGACGGAAAATGGCAGTATACCCGCCTAAAAGAACATAGGAAAAGTTCCAGACATTTTGAACCACTCTAAAGTATATAAATTTATGTTTTAAAAATGAGTGCCTGAAAACGGCTCAGGCTGGAATGCTGGGGCTTATTGCGCAATAAGCCTCTCACTCACCCCCTCCTCACAAAAATGAAACATTACAGAAAACAGTTTGCATAGACCCGCCCCCCCAAACGGCTCCGTCCCCGCTGATGTTGTTGCTGCAGTGAGGTTGTGAAGTTCAAGACAAAATGGCGACTCGCGTTCATAGGTGAGCTGCTCTGCCCAGCTGTACAAGCCGAAAGAAATGACTGTACAAGACGAAAAAAATGGCTGTGATGCACAGCCACGGTTTATTTTAACCGGATCCCACGACATCTAGCCGCGGATTATGACTTTGCTCCGCTGGTTTTACATCAGACAGTTTTACAAA